>VMYD01000328.1:0-222480 GCA_007663325.1 Eucalyptus pauciflora | reverse complement strand
TTGCCCGTGCACGCACAAGGCACGTGCCGGTGACATCATGATGAAGTCACCTAACTGGGTCTGTCGGTTTAACTTTATAGGAGACTTATGATGCGGTACTTGTTGTGATGTTTATGCTTCTCATGCTTTATGTAGTTGTCAAAAAACATTTCTCACTTCTACCAAGTGACTACGTGTGGAGAATAGTTGGAGTGGCGATGGGTGGACAGGCGCACAAACTATTGACGGGAGCTGTATCATATGACAGATTTGGAAGAACTTCTGGTTGATGGAATTGCCATTAGGGAGATTGATTTCAAACTTGCCTCCATGAAGAAACTTAAGATTGTGAGCGCTTGCCAATGTGAAAGTTTGGCTCATATCTCAAACTCTATCGGTCACTTGGAATCTCTTGAGCATCTTTGACTGGATGGTGCCACTATACTTTGACTACCATATTCTATTAAGTCCTTAAAGAAACTTCGGATCCTGCTTCTAGGAAACTGTCAAAATTTACTCGAGCTTCCTCCTTCCATTGGGAATCTTGAGTCGCTGGAAGTCATGGATCTATCAAGCACCAAGATTGCTAGTTTACCTAGGTCCATCAAGCATTTGAAAAATTGAAAGTGCTGAAGATGGAGAATACTCACTTAGAAAAATTTCCCAAAGATATAAAAAATCTAGAAAAGTTGGAAGAGAAAGATCTTTCATAATGCGGGAATCTGGAGGGGCGGATCATCTGTGATATCAGAGGATTATCCTCTTTGAAAATCTTGAGGTTATCATCTACCGAGAATACTGGCCTACCCTAGACCCTTCCATTGCTCTAGGATCTCCAACAACTAATTTTAAGTGAATGTGACCAACTTTGGGATTTGCTAAGACTTTCATATTGTTTAATCATTCTTTGCTAGGGATCCAAAACAATGGGGACCGTGCCAAACATTTCTTACTTGAGAAACTTGAAAGAGTTGTACCTGGGTGGTAACTTTAGTCCTACTAATCCAATACAGAATTCTTCATCTAAGCCACCACAAATTGATTGGTTAACAAGACTAGAGAATCTAGAAATCTTGGAGTTGTGCCTCACAAAGATTACCGAGCTACCTGAACATTTTAGTGAACTCCAACTTAGAAAACTTGTTTTGCACCACGCAAAGTTGCGTGACCTTAGAGAGCTACGCTCTAGCTTATCAGTATTATGCCTTCACAACTGCACGATTCAAGATTTGCAATTTTCTACGGTGAGAGGTCTATCTAAATTAGAACTTAAACGTTGTCACTTGGCAGAGACTATCAGTCTTGGAGATTTGAGACGATTGCAACTTTTGAAATTTTCTAGGCACGTTTTCCACATTCGTTTTCGATATTCGATTAAGTATCGGATCGTTTTTAGGAATTTGTTTCTCTACATTGGTATCGGAGCAATGTTGTTCATGTTTCCTGATTACTGTTGATGTTTATAAATTGCTTTTGGTTGAAATTTCGTGAAATGCCGCTGTCGATCGCTTGGGGACGGAAATCCCGACACCTTGTACTATTTGCCCCCCCTTTTTGATTTTTCGTAAATCGAAACTTGTTTTGATAGTGCAGGGTCGTAATTCTCGTCGAGATGAGAAAATCGACTGGTGGCTCACCATGAGAGGCTGCCAGATGCGCGGCCAAAAGATTCGGTGTCGTCGGCGTGTGCAACGCACGCGCCCGCACGGTTACCGCACGCACGTGCGTGGCACGCATGCGCCCGCACGATTACTGCACGCACGTGCGGCGTAATCACTGGCCATGCGCACACGCGCTAGTCGACGTCATCGTGACGTCATCCGGCAATTGCCCGTGCACGCACAAGGCACGTGCCGGTGACATCATGATGAAGTCACCTAACTGGGTCTGTCGGTTTAACTTTATAGGAGACTTATGATGCGGTACTTGTTGTGATGTTTATGCTTCTCATGCTTTATGTAGTTGTCAAAAAACATTTCTCACTTCTACCAAGTGACTACGTGTGGAGAATAGTTGGAGTGGCGATGGGTGGACAGGCGCACAAACTATTGACGGGAGCTAGGATAGTCACAGTACAAGATTTTTTCCACCTCCTTTCCTTGGATGAAGCAAGACTGAGAAATGTAAAGTCCCGCCTCTTAGACTATTATGTTTTGCTACTGTCCTGATAGGGCCTTAACATTGAATCTTTGTTTTTCTATATTTAGTTCTTGATGATTTATTTCAATTTCAGATTGTGGGTGTCGGAATCTCTGATACCAAGTGGAAACATACTTCGGAGCATGCCATGTCACACGTCTCCAATGACAAGGACTATGTTTACTATCTCGATCAAGGCCAAAACATTGGCATTCTTTTTAACTGGAATTTTGAGCCCAAAGGACTCATCTGTTATGGACTCGTCCAAATGATGGAATCACTTTCCGGACCTGCCACAATCTGCCACATTCATGATTATTGAGCATACTTAAACGCAAAGAAACCTGAGCTTTCAAGGTATAATGTGACGATCAGACAGACGAACAAAATGCACATTGATGTGAAATGACATAATTCTTGATACGGCAGCTCATTTCATGCGTGAACCATATTAGGGAGAAAAATTTAGTGATCTTATCATTAGACAGACTTCCTAGGCTCTTCGTTTCTACATAGATATGTCACTGCAATGATAGGGTATGACTTTATGAGAGAACTTTCTCTTTGAATCCATTCTGCAGGTCTACCTCAAATCCCAGTCCAAGATCGCCAATGAGGTATAATGAGAACTGCTAATGAGGTATAGTTTCTCATAGCATGAGCTTCATGCCGATGACAGCTGTTCTGTATTAGTGACTTCTCTTTTTTCAGTTCAAGTTGATACCCTTCTACCACCGAATGAACAGTACCTGGAGAGTGCAGACACTTAGCGTTTCCTTGATTGGTTTTGTTAAATGCGTAGATCACTTAGAGACTTAAGAGACTATTGGACATTGGAAAGTTGCAAGTTCTAGTAGGACCTAAGAATCATATCATTGCTGCTGAGCAATGATAGCCAATCCACTCGGATAGTATTCCTCTTTGTAGTTCCAAACGAGCATTGAAATGTAGTCCTGAGGGGGCATAAGACATTGTTCACGAATGCTACTCACTCTGCTTTTCTAAGGTCAATTACCCTAAATCAGTTGGTTCTATTAGGGTGGGAACTCGTGATGTCCATCCATTGGAGGCTCACACTTACAATTTACTCTAAATCATACTATCTATCCCATCGAGCAAAATCACTCTCACGCGAAATCTGTTTTGTCGCTCATAGGGGGACAAATTCATTGGAATCCATAGGCGATAAGTGATGCATTGCACGCCCTTCCAATTGTCAATGGACTTCTAGATGAAATTTCAATGAATTTGTCGAGCATTATTCGAGTTGTCTCTTGCACTTAACCATTATGAAGTTTGCATTAGGAAGAATATCTCCCAATTCCCTTTTACATTATCCCCATTGGGGGAGTTGCAAAGTAATAGTGCAAGAGACAATTCGAATAATGCTCGACAAATTCATCGAACTTTCATCTAGGAACCCATTGACAATTGGAAGGGCGTGCAATGCATCACTTATCGCCTTTGGATTCCAATGAATTTGTCCCCCTATGAGCAACAAAACAGATTTCGGGCAAGAGTGATTTTGCTCGATGGGATGGATAGTATGATTTAGAGTAAATTGTAAGCATGAGCCCCCAATGGATGGACATCACGAGTTCCCACCCTAATAGAACCAATTGATTTAGGGTAGATCACCTTGGAAGAGTAGAGTGAGTAGCATTCGTGAACAAAGTCTTGTGCCCCTCAGGACTACATTTCAATGCTCGTTTGGAACTACGAAGAGGAATATTGTCCGAGTGGATTGGCTGTCCTTGCTCGGCAGCAATGATATGATTCTTAGGTCCTACTAGAACCTACAACTTTCTAATGTCTGATAGTCTCTTAAGTCTCTAAGTGATCTACGCATTTAACAAAACCAATCAAGGAAACGCTGAGTGTCTACACTCTCCAAGTACTATTCATTCAGTGGTAGAAGAGTATCAACTTGAATTGGAAAAAGAGAAGTCGCTAATGCAGAACAGCTGTCATCGGCATAAAGTTCATGCTATGAGAAACTATATCTCGTTAGCAGTTCTCACTATTCCCCCCACCATGGGAAACAAGCTGTGGCCAGTTTACAAGAGTGCTAAGGAAATGTATCGAGGTCAAGGGGCAATGGATCAGGATGATATGCTGAGATTTGGTCAGGATTCTCGTAGGCGATCTTGGACTGGGATTTGAGGTAGACCTGCAGAATGGATTCAAAGAGAAAGTTCTCTCAGAAAGTCATACCCTATCATTGCAGTGACATATCTATGTAGAAACAAAGAGCCTAGGAAGTCTGTCTAATGATAAGATCACTAAATTTTTCTCCCTAATATGGTTCACGCATGAAATGAGCTGCCGTATCAAGAATTATGTCATTTCACATCAATGTGCATTTTGTTCGTCTGTCTGATCGTCACATTATACCTCGAAAGCTCAGGTTTCTTTGCGTTTAAGTATGCTCAATAATCATGAATGTGGCAGATTGTGGCAATACTCGAACTTGACCTTTTCACCTACGGAAAGTGATTCCATCCTTTGGACGAGTCCATAACGGATGAGTCCTTTGGGCTCAAAATTCCAATGAAAAGAATGCCAATGTTTCGGCCTTGATCGAGATAGTAAACATAGTCCTTGTCATTGGAGACGTGTGACGTGGCATGCTCCGAAGTATTCCACATGGCATCGGAGATTCTGACACCCACGATCTGAAATTGAAATAAATCATCAAGAACTAAATATAGAAAAACAAAGATTCAATGTTAAAGGCCCTATCGGGACAGTAGCAAAACATAATAGTCTAAGAGGCGGGACTTTACATTTCTCAGTCTTGCTTCATCCAAGGAAAGGAGGTGGAAAAAATCTCGTACTGTGACAATCCTAGCTCCCGTCAATAGTTTGTGCGCTTGTCCACTCATCGCCACTCCAACTATTCTCCACACGTAGTCACTTGGTAGAAGTGGGAAATGTTTTTTGACAACTACATAAAGCATGAGAAGCATAAACATGACAACAAGTACCACATCATAAGTCTCCTATAAAGTTAAATTGCTTGCAGACAAGGCTGTAGCATAAAAATGACTAATTGATTTTCTCTAATTATCTTTAAGTCTACAAAAGTACTAGCCTCTAACCAACAATGCTTTTACCCTACACAACTCTGGATACTCGCTGTCTGTAGAAGTTTTAGATGATGTGTTTTAAACAAAGGCTAGACGAATAGCAGTTGCTTTGACTACTCACATTCTCCACGGCTAGCTTCAACAATGAAAGCCTCGGATATGGCCCCGTGGATATGCGTCGCAGCATAGCATCGATAGATGACTTTAACTCTGAGCCTATATTTCCCACTCCTCATCCTGCTCGAATCCTGCGTGAAAGTGAAATCGCCTAATGTGACTGTCCCTCCTTCTAGGTTCACAACCAGATCACTAGACAGAATTACCTTTCCTCCTCAGACCCTCTTAATATTATGTGGCTTTCCAATCGATCCCATTTCGGATCAACTTCCTCAGATTCACCACCAAGTACGACAAGATTCAACTTAACAGCTGATCCTGGTCCGCTCCGCACAACGTGTCCAATTTCTAAATTTAGCAAAGCAACTCAAACATTGATCTCCCTAAACCTTTGCGTTAGTAATATGTGTGAGGGCATGCTAGTCATGAAATGAAGTCCAAAAGATTTATCCTTCAGAGCTGGTAGGTTGGGCTCTGTGAAATTGTAAAAGACAAAGCTCATTTTTAAAGAAATTTGAGAGGGCCATTTTGATAGCTGCCGCCATCTTATCCTGTCCTTAACCAAAACTAGTGCACTACTAAGAAGTTGGGGACATATTTACTAGCAATATAATGGGTTGGCTGGGATGGATACTCAATATCAGAATGATGATTGGGCAAAGACTCTACTTGGTGAAGGAAGAAAGCTGGCTGGCTCTTTTTGTTTGAAAGGGAGATTTGTAGCCTTGAAGTCCGGTGGATGCATGTTGAGAAGATAACCCGATGTGACTCAAGTGCGGACGCGTGTGGAGTCACATGCTGCTCCTTTCTTTTCGGGCTGAGGCTTAAAATATTGATAGGGGAGTAGTAGCTACAGTGTTGCATGGTCTAATTCTCAATCTAGGTCAATGACAGTAACTTAAAAGTAACAAGAACTAAGCATTTCCCCTACCCTTCTCTTGTGTTGCAACTAGCAGCAAATGGGTAATCACCGTCTCATGTCTGTTCTAATCAATACACCTATCCAGAGTCTGTATTATGCAGCTTCCATTTCCATCAAACATTGTTGTGCTTCCCTATCTGCTCTGCTCGAGCTCTCTCATTCAAAGGCTCATTATCCGACAGCCATATGAAGTTAGCGCTTCCATGCTTCTGTTCTGTGTGATCATTTTCTTTCTCTTGCTTTCTTCTTTGCTACTGAGAATGGTGATTCGCTGGTGATTTTTCCTGAGGAAGCCTTCAAGATGTAATTGGAACTAGAAGGCATCATAGGGTCATCTTGTCATCTTAAACTTTTGCTCTAATGAGGATACATGTGGACCATAACTAGATATGAAGAAAGTGAAAAAACATGAAACTCTTCTTGTAGGAGAAAGGAAATGCATAGTGCTTTCAAGTTATCCTTTACAATATGTTGTTCAATATGGATTTCAAGTGCGGATATGTATCGTGTCACGAGAAAATATTGGAGCATCTTGAATATTACTTTGTCTGTTGTAAGAGACTCTGTCCATGCAAACGCCTTATATATTTTCGCGTTCCCTCCAAGCAAACAGCCTTTGGCCGTGCCATCTCCTCCAAATTTTCTAAGTGACTATAGTTTGGCTTTTGGCTATGCTTAGAGCGATAAATATGCGCATGGAAGCTCTACACAGTCGAAATAACTACATAAGTATAACCTTATTAACGGTGGATTCATTTAATTGCGAACAACTTGTTGAGAAGATCTTTGGCACTCGCATTTAGCTGATTTAATGAATGTACTGATTGTACCAATCTATGTAGCTTATGCTGGAGCAACCTCACTTTTATCATGGACTGTTCCATTACAAGAGTACATGAAAATGAATCGCTCCTCCATGCCAATGATGACTTGAACAATGAACCTTGCAGAGCGAGGCGAGTCTCTTGAATGAATTCGGGATTTCATTTTCCTGCTGATAATACATGTTGGGAGTTCTAATAAACATAATGGACTGTGTGGAAGCTGGTTTGACAATGAAGGGCCGAAGAATTGCGTTAAACGAAGTGATTAGCCAAATTTCATGAAGTTAACCTTGAAATCGAAGTTTGTCCCATCCCCTGGTGTCGACCTCTGCCAAATAAATAGAAGGTATGATCGTGCAAGAAGATGAGGAAGATCAAGAAACCATCAATCAGAAGTTCGAGACCTATAAATTACAGGAACTAAGGAGGAAGATGAAGGAATGCTCAATTGCGCCAAAAGCCTTATTGACTTTTCGTCCGGTCTGTCCTCAGGGTCTTTGGTAATACTTCTCAACTTTTGTCTCCACTTTTGTGTCAGGATCAGGATCCCTCCATTTGAAAGAGAAATTGTTTTCGAAAAATTATTTTTTAACTTCTCAATATTTAATAAACAGAAAATTAATCAATTTACATAAAACATTGTACAAGATTTGAAAACGACAAACTTAGATAGGGAGAAAAACAACTTCACCTTTTGACAAGTCACTTTCCCTAAATCACAATAATCACAAAATAAATGAAAGTGAACTGTTTTGCTTGAAAGTCTTTATCAGGAAATTTTCAATGGTTGTACTGTACTCGAAAAAAAAAATGCGGTTGTTCCGTTCGTGTCAATCTTTTTTTTTTTTTTTTACTTTCAGGGGGGAGATTTATTCCACAAGCAAATTTATGTATTAATTTTTTTTCAGATTACTTTGCCCAATAAAAAGATTTTATAGTCCTTCAGAACGACCTCCCGCGATTTGGCTCATTCGCATCGCAGCCGTCCAACCTCCCCTGCGGAACCGTCGCCCTCTGTTGCTCGCCTCCGGAGCCACCGCAATCGCCGCCGCCGCCGCCGCCGCCGCCGACGACAGGTCCGTTCTCTCTCTCTCTCTCTCTCTACACCGAGCTCAGCCTGTCGCAGTTCAGGGGCTCCAATCGCCTGAAAACCCTGGGGCGAAATCTCGTAGAGCCAGTGACGCGCGCGCGGTTGAGAAATGGAGCGTCGAGCTTGCTTTCGTTTCGGTTTCCAGCTTCCTCTTTTGTTAGGGTTTTCAGGCGGAGTATCGAGGGGGACTGTCGAGATTGCGCTGCGGAAGAAGGTATGGCGAAGTGCCAATGTGTAGTGGAGATGCTGCGGGGTCAAGAAGGCATCGAACCGTGACGACGTTCGTGTCGTGGTATTTTCGAACTGATGAGAAAGAGAGCGAAGTCTTGAGATCGGGAAGAATGGATTTTGATGCGTGGGATGCTTTCGTTCGGAGGTGGCGTGGCAAGAATTGGTAGTTCGGTTTTGATGTGCGAGCGAGCGAGTGAACGAAGAGTGGGTTGCGGAAGCATTTCTCCGAGAGTGTTGGGGTGTTTTCTTGGAGGGATTTCGCGTCGTGAATGATGCTGAATTTTGGTCGAGAGCTGTGTAGGGGGAGAGTTGATTTGTTTGCTGTTGCTGCCGCTCTCTTCATGGAATTGGACGATCAGTTTTTTTGGCCTTTCATTATGATATGTTGATTTTCTTTTGTGCTGTTTCACGGCACGTCGTCTGTTAATTCCTTTGCCGAGGCGGCTTGTCGTCTGGCTTTAGGTTCAATATCTGTGGCTTTCGTGTTTATATTCATCTTGGAAGTTCAGAATTACTTTTAGTTTGCAATGGATCTACTTGTTTATTAACCTAGTTTGAATAGTGTCCCTGATGTCCTCTGTTTTGATGAGGTGTAATTTGCAAAGCAATGTCATTTATTTAAGAATTTGATATAGTTTTTTCAGTCTATGGACATGCTCGAAGTTCTCTATCTTGCTTTCTCTTGCCCTTTGTCTTTTCAGTAATTCCCATGACTTGATGTTGGCATTCCTGTTGTCTTCTAGATCGGACTGCTTCTTGTTTTAGGTAGATTAATTGGTTGGACAATGTTTACAGTTGTTGACATTGTTTGCCCGTTGCTTGCAAATTCGACATGGGGTGGCAAATGTCTTATGATCCTTTTCTCTTTTTTATCGATGGAAAACGCCTATATGGTGTAGCTTGGTCCACTGTCACAATATTAACCAGTAAACTAGCAAACACTGATCAAGTGCCTGTAAACTTACATGTACAGATCTGTATTGCCTTCTGGCTGAAGATTAAGTGTATGTTAACTTGCTTATGTAGATAATGAACAGAGGAGGAGGAGCAGGAGCAGGACTAGGTAGTGGGAGTGGGCCCACAGCTGCTGCAGCAGCTGCAGCTGCCCAGAAGCAGAAGACACTCTTACAAAGAGTTGAAAACGACATTGGCAACATTGTTGACAATTTCAGTCATCTTGTGAATGTCGCCAGAGTATGTATACATTTCTCCTTGCCATCGTCCAGTCTAGAAACCTTTATCCCTTTCAGTAACAGTCATAACTACAGTTGACATTATCCATGCTTTTCCTTTGTGTGAGGCTAGATGGAACTGATAAACTGTCTCTTTGTCACTTATTGACTACAATGTAGTGTGAGGTCTACATTTGGTTAGCGTATTGACTTGATGCTGGACTTAGGTATCCTGAAGTTATGTCAATAGATAGGAGGGAAGGTTGCTTGGGCTCTTGTAAGCTGCTGAAATTGGGAAGGACATTTTGTTTCCAGGATCTGGTTCTCCATGAATGGAAGATTGATTTTTTTTATTTTTTTTTCATATATATCCCAAATGGAAAGAAATCCATTTGAGATCTTAGAAGGCTGTTGTGATGGACCTTTTGATAATGAAGAGTGGAGACCTAATATCAGAAATTCTCAAGATGTCGTGGTGAGGGGATACAGACTGATAAATTATGGAAAATATTCAAAATGTGGATGTTTACTTCCTGATACTGATGCTTTCGATATTATGAGCTTAGATCAAATAGATGAAAAAA
Organism: Eucalyptus pauciflora; assembly: GCA_007663325.1. Lineage (NCBI taxonomy): Eukaryota > Viridiplantae > Streptophyta > Magnoliopsida > Myrtales > Myrtaceae > Eucalyptus > Eucalyptus pauciflora. Next base: position 212,333 of record VMYD01000328.1, on the reverse strand, counting down.
GTAAAGTTAGTCTTTGCCATTCTAGTGATTCAAGTAGCATGTACACTCCGGGAGATTTTTCTTTATGTAACATGCGAAGAGATATTACTCTTATTGAAAAATAAAAGAACATTTGTTCTATATTTTTATCTTCAATTTGAAATTCAAACTGGGAAGGGTTTGATATCTGAAGAGCATCCATCGTGGTATTGACTGAGTCTTCTCACTTATGGCAGGTGAATGACCCTCCAGTCAGAAACTCACAAGAAGCTTTCATGATGGAGATGCGTGCAGCAAGAATGGTAAGATTTGGACTTCAATCTGAAGTGAGGCTTGGGCATTTAATTATTGTAACCGACAAAGGATAGTTAATTCTGCTCATTAACTTAAAAAGCAGTTCATGTTTGGCATATATGTTTACCACATGTCAATTTGGTAATCCTCTGCTGAATTTATGAGAGACTCAAAATTTCAGGGCTATGAGACTTCTAGAAAATGGATGTGGGATTTCTTTTTCATGATAACGGGAATTTCATTATCTCAGAGATTGCATTTGCCATACGTGTATTAGCATTTAGCAATAGCAATAACCATAATGCAAAATGACCCTCACAATCTGGATTTTCTGTATAGTTTGAATGAACTTGAGAGAACACAAATTGTCAATCCAAATATAGTTACTCAAATCACAAAATGCAGGTGGCTAAGTATGATTAACTTTTCAAGGAATATGATGAAGTGGCGAGAGCATGTTTCTAGAGTTCAAATGAACTTGGGGGAAAATAAGTGGCATAACCTTGAGCTCAGTTACTTGAATAGGTGATGTGTGTGGTCAAGGATTAAAAACTTTTCGAGGAATATTGTTAAGCGGTGGAAGCATCTACTTGTAATGCTTCAGAAATTTTAACCCTGGATCGATCTTCTTCTTTACTTTCTAAAGCTTATCAAAGAAGCAGCTTCTCTGTGCTCATGTATTTGTCTCCTCTGTCATTTGATGCATGTTTGCAAAAAAGGTTCAAGCGGCTGATACACTGCTGAAATTGGTATCAGAGCTGAAACAGACTGCCATATTTTCGGGATTTGCATCTCTAAACGACCATGTTGAACAGAGAATCGTCGAGTTCAACCAACAAGCTGAAAAATCAGATCGTACCTTGTCTAGAATTGCGGAGGAGGCAGCCGCCAGTCTCAAAGAGCTCGAATCTCATTACTACTCTTCGTTGCAGAGGACGACTCATCCCACAGAATCTTAGTGGAAGATGGCTGTGATCTTGTGTATTAATTGTGGGGATTATTGTGACTTTTTACTTATCTTGAAGCTAACAAAGCTATGTACACTGCATGGAGCTTCTAGGGTATTCTTTAACTTCAGCGGGTGATTGAGAGGCTTGCTCTTGCCGTTCCAGAGCCATGTGAGGGGATGAATTTGATTATCTATTAGGGAGATATATATATATATATATATATATATATATATATATATATATATATATATATATATATATATATATATATATATATATATATATATATATTTTTATGATCGGGGACCGCCGGAGATCACCCTGCAGGGATCACACGACCCTCCAGTAAATAGGGAGTATTTGACTTTGGAATTTGTCCAAAAAACTTGTCGATGACTATCAGTGCAAATCTCTCGCAGCAAAGAGATTAGCAGCTTGGACTTCAAGTCATTGCGTTTCTCTCCAGTACTTCTATTTTTACGAATTTGCAGCTAGAGGTTGGATGAGATGGAAAGCTTTTACATAATTGATGCCATGTGATTCCCCGGTCCTAGCGAAGATGACCTGCATTGGACTGAAATAGAGCTCAGGGCTTACTCTCTTCTCAAAAGCTGGTCCATAAAACCACTTGCTCTCCACGATAGCAAAGAGGCCTTTAGTTTTTTATTGTAGTATGCTCTGTATACTGCGCAATAATTTTGCGATTTGAAAACTATTTTTAAAGAAGTCATTTTCTAGAAAAATAGTAATATTTATTTGAAAACTATTTTTAAAGAAGTCATTTTCTAGAAAAATAGTAATATTTTCCGAGGTTTATTGAAGTTTGAAAATGAACTGTAGATTAGTTTTCTGTCACTTGGAAATGATGGCTTAACTTTCTTTCCTAAAGAAACACTCACCATTCACATTGCGCGTGTACATGGATAAAAAATTTCGTTGCTTTGGCAGTCTATAAATAGAATTTGGTAAAAAATTTAAATAGTATCATTCCTTAACTAGACTTTTAAAGTAATTGAATATGTTGATTTTGAGTTAATAAAGCTAAGGCTCATCTCATTTTATTAGACCTGGGCCTGGCCGTCGAGGTCCCGAAGACTTGGACATGACTGCCAAGATCCTGAGCATGGGGCGTTAAGGTCTTGGGTCAAGTCTTGAGGGACTAAGGCCCAGTCACCTTGGTTGAAGACTAGGCCTTGACCTTAGGAGACTTGAGCCTGCTATTGAGGTTCCAATTTTCTTGGGCCCAGCCGTTTAGAACCTGAGCATGGGCACCAGAGACCGGGCCGAATCTTGATAGACTGATCTTGAGCATTGGTGACTTGATTGCAGGAGCTGAGTAGTCAGGCATGGTTGCTAGTGACTTGGGCATGGACACTGGAGTTTTAAGTCCGGCCTTGAACGACTTGGACCAACCTCTTTGCACCCCGGTCTGGCTCATCTGGCCCTAATGGACATTAATCATAAGTTATTGCTGCTCTGTTGACTCTATTTAACATATTTGGCATAAAATTAAACAGAACTTTTATTATATGTTATATAATTTACCACATTGCATTAGTAAATGAAAATTTGATTGAGTAAAGTTATGAATGCTTGCAGAGCCTGGATCTTCAACCAATGTTACTGGTTCATCCGTGTCTTTGTTTCAGTTGTGCAATAGTGTGGAATAATCTTACATTTTTATTAGTATTGTGATGAGATGGTAAGAACGGCAAATTTCGACTCAAATTAATATTCTATCATGGACATGAAACTCAATAATCGACGATACTAGTCCTCTGCTCCTAACATTTAATTTAATTTTATATGAAAAAGAAAAAACTCGCGACACTTTTTTTTTCAACAGAATAACTTATTTGCTATCCAATCCGAAAAAGAAAGAAGAAAAGATTTGCTTTAAAATCCTGCTTAACCGCGTGCCGTTTTGGAGCGAAACGGCGCGTCCTCCTCCATTGCCCTAACCAACACCGCTTCCGGAACGACACCCCCAAAAAAGCTCAAACGGCAAAACAAAACCCTCCTTCACAATCCCCACTCCCGACACAAACGCAGCCCTCGCTCCACCGCCCCTCGCTCCCGCCGGCGACCAACCCCTCCGCCGCGCCGCGCCGCCCCGTCGGCGCAGCCCCTCCTTCCCGTCTCTTCCCTTCCGCGTCTCCTTCTCCTTCTTCTCCTTCTCGTTCCTCTCCAGCGGGGACGGCGTGCGTTCCGGACAGTAACGCTTTCCACTCGAGTTTCCCTCGAGAGAGAGTGAACGCTCGCGAGTGTCGGGGCTCCCCTTCCTTCGATGCTCTGATCGTCTTCTCCGGCGCCGCGGGAACGAATGGTGAGTGCAACCGGTCCTTCCTTCGATGGGCTCTTCGCCGCTCCTGTTGTCGTTCCCGTCTCTCAGCTAATCGAGCAGAGCTTTTTCCCAAAGGTTCCTTCGTTCAGTTGAATATACCTTAATTCAAGAGCTGTCCCATGTACTTGCGGGAGCAAGTGAACGTGGGTTCGGTGGTGTGGTTTATTCTGAAATTGGTGTACTCTGTTACATGCGTTTCGGATTTGTTTGAGCTGATTTTTGACTCTTTCTTTTTGTTGCAGCATCAGTGCAATCGGCTCGGATAAAGTTTTTATGATTGCGGTTTAGAGATTGGTGCAGTGGAGAGTTATTCGTAGGCCAACGACCGATTTCGGCAACCTGGCTCGTGAGAGATTCTTTATTTTTCGTGTGAAAGGAGCAATTTTTAACTCCGTTTGATGTCTCCTTTGCCCTTGCTCTCGGTGGTTTCTTGGGAGTCGATGGCACAAGAATAATTCGAGTGTGATAAGTTTGATCTGAAATGCGTTGTTGTGTATCTTTGTTGACTCGACGATTTCTCAAGGACTCACGTGTTACCATCAGTAGTAGTGGGAATTTTTTTGGCTCTCATCGTAGTCCTTTGGGTTTGAGAGATGGTGATTTTCTTTTGTTTCGGTTTTTCTCGTTTACTCCAATGCACCGTCGCTTGCCTGATCCGGACGACCCCGCCAATTTGATAAAAGAAGATGGGGTGTCTGTTTGTTCACAAATGTGGATCGAGAACTTCAAAGAACCTGATAGAATTGCTACCAATTTGAGTTCTTATCTCAGAAGGTTTGAGTTATGGGTATTGTCTTATCAGAAGGCTTGCATCGATGAGACCGGTTCCTATGTGCCTAAGAGTTCAATCCAGAGAACTGAGCTGGAGGACTTGTTGGCATTGAGAAATGCTGTTCTTGACAATAGGTTTAGATGGGGTTCTAGGTTGGAGTTTTTCATTAAGTCACCGAGGGATAAGACAGACTATCAGTCATTATCGAAGAGGAAGATTAAGGCTATCTTGACTACCACACAGCCGACCCCATTTCAGGATAAGATCGTGCAGGAGGTTTTGTTAATGATTTTGGAGCCAATTTATGAAGCCAGGTTTTCACAGAAGTCATTTGCTTTTAGGCCTGGGAGGAATGCACATACAGTGTTGAGGGTGATCAGGAGGAATTTTGCAGGGTATTTGTGGTATATAAAGGGGGATTTGAGTACCATATTGGATGGGATGAAGGTTGGGTTAGTAATAGGTTCTTTGATGAGGGATGTTAGAGATAAGAAGATAATTGATTTGGTGAAGGCAGCATTAATAACACCAGTCATAACAAGTAAGCCTGATGATGGTGAACCGAAGAAAAAGACGAAGAGGAAGTATCAAAAGAAGAGGGTGTTAGCAGAAGATGAACCCAAGCCCGACCCTTACTGGTTAGAGACATTTTTCGGGTTTGCACCTGAGGAGGCAGGGAAGCTTCCTAATTGGGGACATTGTGGAATTCTTAGCCCACTTTTGGCTAATATATGCCTTGATGAGTTAGACCGTTGGATGGAGAGTAAGATCAAGGAATTTTACCGTCCATCTAAGAGTGATGTTATATGGAATAGCCCAGAAGGGGAAGCAGAGCATGGGAATACATCTTGGCCAGAGTTTGTTCCGACAAGTGGGCCTGATAAAACTCGGAAGATAGACTATGTGCGATATGGTGGTCACATTTTGATTGGTGTTCGGGGCCCAAGAGCAGACGCGGCAACATTGAGAAAGCAATTGATAGAATTTTGTGATCAGAAATATATGCTTAAGCTTGACAATGAGAGCCTCCCTATCGAGCACATCACAAAGGGCATAATGTTCCTTGATCATGTCTTGTGCCGGAGGGTTGTTTATCCAACTTTACGTTACACTGCGACGGGGGGAAAGATAATTAGTGAGAAGGGTGTGGGCACCCTTTTGTCAGTGACAGCAAGCTTGAAGCAATGTATCAGGCAGTTCAGGAAGTTGAATTTTATCAAGGGCGACAGAGATCCTGATCCGCAACCTTGTTTCAGAATGTTCCATGCCACGCAGGCTCACACAAATGCGCAAATGAACAAGTTTTTGTCCACAATCGTTGAGTGGTATCGGTATGCTGACAACCGGAAGAAAATTGTGAACTTCTGTTCATACATAATTAGGGGTTCTCTTGCAAAGCTCTATGCTGCCAAGTACAAACTCCGTTCGAGAGCTAAGGTGTACAAGATTGGTGCGAGAAATCTGAGTCGTCCATTAAAGGAAAAGAAAGGACAGTCTCCCGACTATCATAATTTGCTGAGGATGGGTCTTGCTGAGTCTATTAATGGTCTCCAGTATACTAGAATGTCTCTTGTTCCTGAAACTGATTATTCTCCTTTCCCTTCTAATTGGAGACCTGATCATGAGAAGGCATTAATGGAATACATAAGACTTGATGACTCAAAGACTTTGGAAGAGCAAAGGAGTTGCATTCTAGAACAAGGTCTCGTGTCCCCTCAGGACTACATTTCAATGCTCGTTTGGAACTACAAGAGGAATGCTGTCCGAATGGATCAGCTGTCCTTGCACAGTAGCAGTGACAATGGCATTGAAAATAGACAGTTACTTTTGGGATCAAATCTTGAAAAGAAGGGTGATAATAGCAAGGAAGAGCAAGATGATGAACGACTTTATGTGGCACAAGGGTGAAACATTTTCTCTCTTTCTGAAAAGATTTTTTCCCTTCTCAGACGTCTAGCTTTCAATTGAGTAGAAAAAAGAGAGATGACTTTGTTTCTGCAGTATTCTTGTATAATGCAAAGTTAAAGTGATGTGGTATTTTGTATAGTCCTACTTATGGGAAAAGAAAAAATTTGGGCCGTGAGATGGAATTGGAGCCACAATTAATGCTGCCAAAGGAAGATGTCAGTGTTATTTCTTCTTTCTCCGGAATGGTTTTCATCAAATGGACTTTATATGGCTTTTTCCGTTTCCTCAATCATCTCTAGTCATGAAGAGCATTTGTTAATCATATGTTCTGTTTGGCCAGAGTAATTCTGAAAAATTTTCTTTTGGCGCCCTTTGACCTGGAGAAAAAAGTGAAGGTAATTTCTTGGCTCTCACCCCATTAGTGCATCCTTTTTTAATTTATTATTTACTAATTAATGCAATTTGAAAGTCAATGCAACTTTTCCAAAAACGACTCCGCCTTCAAGCTCTCTGATGTTTAGTCAGCAGGCAACAGAGCCATCTTTCAGGGTAAGTTGTAAGCTTGGGCACCAATGGATGCACACAACAAGTTCAGTAGAAGTTCGATCCTAATATCTCGTCCCTATAAGTGACTTCTCTACTGTAGTTTTCATTTTTCATATTGACCCAATAGAGATCCTTACATTGGTTGGACAGGTTGGTTTCAACCCTTTCTATTCATGTCTTGCTGGTCAAGGAAGCTTCTAACTGGATGCATCTTTTATCAAATATTAAATGTAAAGTTGTATACAGATTTAAAGAGGTACTGCTTTGTGTGATGGTTTGATATCATCTTGAGATGTGGCTTTACTGATGAAGCGATTTAGCTTGTAAATTTCACGTTCTTAAAGATACCGATTTGAATATGGAAGAAAGACAAAATTGCAATAGGGTTTGGTTGGTTATGATGTGATTATAATTTCTTGGGACCCGCATATATACTTGGTTCTTGATCAATGAAAATTGTGATCACGAAGATGATCCATTGAACCGCCTGTAAATGCACGATTTCTGCAGGAAAAAAGCATAAGATGACTTTGAAAAGCAGATGGGGAAACATCTTCTATGGTAGCCAGTCAATCCGACAAAGCTGGTGATGTCGTCAGCTGTATCATAGATGTCTCAGTATCATCAAGAAATCTGGTCCAATTAAGCAAAGGAGCTCGACAAACTCTTTGTCCTCGTTCGACCCAAAAAGGAAAAAGAAAAAAAAAACTTGTCCTCGATCAATACAGCTTCGAGAGGGTGTTCATTATATTGATTTTCACCTTCTTCGGGACCTCTTCGCTGCTTCCAGAATATGGGGACATGGTCGCCTTGGCAAATTTGACTTTCAACCGAACTCAATCAATTGTAAATTATTTAAGTTCTTCCAACATCTTCAATAAAATTTCATCACTATTCTGCTCTCTGATTTCTCCACGAAAAGGTTTTTCTGGATGGCGTTGCCATGAGTTGAACCTTGCTCTAATAAAAAGTTGATGTAGGACAATCTGATTTGGTTGAATTAGACTGTTATAGGTCTGTGAACGGTACTGCGGGTTAAGTTGGTTGGTAAACGTGTCGGAAATAGATAAAGAGTTGGAAGACCTTGGAAGGAAGATCAGGAAAGAAAAGGAAAGTTCTTAATCTAATTAAGAAAATAAATCGAATTATTAGCTAAAACTAAATCCCCATACGGCATGCCTTTCGCAAGTCTTCAAAGGTTGTAGCTATGGTTCTCCATCACCTCAGGTAATTTTGTGTCTGGATTCTCTCCTAGATATCCTTACTTTTTCTTTCTCCTGGGAGCGAATGTGGTTTGAGGGTTATCGACACCAACTTGAATTTGCATTACGATATAACCTTTTCAGAATCCCCTCGAATACAGTAGCCTAGTTGTATACATTAGATCTATCCTTCGTTGGATGTGATGGTGTTGAATGCATATGTTGGCATGTTCACAATTTTCTGTTGTTTAGATTTTTGAGGCAGGCCAATCTTGAACTAGTTGCTCGCTTTGGCGGCGGCCTTATGTTCGGACCTGCAGGGATTTTGGTGCATGGAAATTTTCATGCCTCGGCGTTAGCCTGCCTCAACGTACATGGCTTGAATAGTGATAGGGCCCCTATGACAATTAGTTTGAGGAACGTGGTCTGGGCATTCTCCAATGGGCTCTGGTAACTTCAGTGAGCGTGCTTAATGTCTGATATTACATTAAGTCTTCTGTTGGCTAGGACTAGGTAATGTAGGACTAAGGACTGGCTATGCCAGCTTTATTAAAGGGCCTGGACGCATGACAACTACCTAAAGGCTTCTCTAATTCTACTTCCGTGGCGATTTTTAAGACAAAGCTACAATTTTCTCAGCCATGTGATCTTGTTCTTCTGATAGAGATACGAACTTGGCAACCTCAATAGTCAGAGGGAACCTGTTGATAACTGAAATAACGTTTGGTCCCGAACTTTCGCATGGCGCTCCTCTGGAGGCTTCCGGGGAAAGCATGCTCATTAAAAAGTAGGGAGCTTAATCCTCACCCATCTGTTCAACGACTGCGAGTCGCATTGATGATTTCGGTTCCAGCACCGAACCAATTTGAGCTTCCGAGCAAATGATTTGATTTCCTGGACTGTCCACATTATTGAGGACAATCAAACTTTATGACAACGGAGAACATATTTTGTGACGTCATGCCTTCATTCGGAAGAATTGAGCTTGGGACATTCTCGTCCGTGTAGGTGAGTTGTAAGCCGTTCTTGCAGAGAGATGTTCCTCTTCCGTTTCCCGTTTTCAGACTCCGGAAATAAGGGACAGTTTGAAACACGCAGTACATCTCCGCTGCCTATGGGTTTCTTTCTTTTACACGGTGATCGATTCCAATCAGCTTGCAGGTAAAATCTAGGTAACATTTCTTCGGCATTAGCTTTGACATATGTTGGCCTCTAATGAAACATTGATTTGTTTTAGTCTTTTAATTGCTAAATATAAGAAGCACAGATCCTAGTCAGTATTCATGGTAAAAGGAAATGATATAGTCCTCGTCTCTGCCATTGATGCACAGAAAACTTGGTAATTCGCTGATTCAAACGCTGTTGAAACTATATTTGAAAAATAATCGCGGCCACTATCCCACTAGCTCTCATCCGGATTCATGAAATGTGAATTGATTCTCATTTGAGTTTTGTCCAAGAAGTCAATGACGAGCTAATTTTAGTAGAAATGATGCTAAATAATAGTGCTGAGTAGCTAGGAGTGCCGGACGGAGAAACTAAACAAAGACTATATCTTATCTGATTGGAGATGATACAAGAAAAGTACGTATATATCAGTACACTAAACATGGCTCCCTCCCAAGGTTGTAACAAATTCCCCGTTGCATATGGACTCTCAAGGTTGTAACATCAAAGGTATTATTAGGCCTAAGCCTCCTTGGTCTGTCTTGTGGCAGCCATCTTTCTTATAGTTACCGCCCACCTAAAAGCGGCTTTTCGCTTAAAGCCACGCCACAACAGCCTTTCTCGGCTTTCAGCTTTGCTCAGTTTCATAGGTCCGATTAGATCCTGCGACATTCCAATGTCCGACAGTTTCAGATGTCTCTTAGTGATCTCTGTTTTTAGCGAAATCTATCTAGTATATGATGAATAGCTATCTAAGTAGTTTTAGATGATGTGTTTAAAGAAAGACTATATATACAATAGTTTCTCTGAATACTCAACATTCTTCATGGCTATGTTCAATAGCAAAAGCCTCGAATATGAACCCATGGATATGTACTGCATCATAGCATCTACAAGCAACCTTACCTATATTTGCCACTCTTTGTCGATCTTGAATCCTGAAGTGCCGATCCCTCTTTCTAGGGTCACTAGCAAGTCATGAGATAGAACCCGCTCTCTCTCTTCACATCCTTTAGATATCACGTAGCTTTACCCATGTCCAATCAATTTTTCAAGATCACCATCGAATGCGACAAGGTTCAGCTTAGCTGTTGATCTTGGTCTGCTCCAGACAATTTCTCCAGTTTCTAGATTTAGCAAAGCAACGTGAATGGCTGTTCCTTGATCACCCTAAATCTTTGCTTCAATGAATAAGTGTGGGGGCATGATGGTCATGTAATGAAGTTGAAAACGTTCCTTCTTCAAAGCTGGTAATTTGTGCACTGTGAACTTGTAACAGACAAAGTTCGTAGATAGAGAAACCTAAGAGGACCTTTTACATACCGCCGTCTTATCCCGTCCTATGTCGAAACATGATCAATAGTGGCTAGTGCACTACCAAAAGGAGTGAGGTAGCTAAGCAAGATTCAGGAATTAATATGAAAATTAGTCTGTAATGTTTTCTTAGTTGTCTCAAAACAAGAAACGACCAAATATAAAGGCAGGGAAACTTGATCGCAGATACTAGATAAAAGAAGACTTAGTAGGTATTAAGTCGGTGTGACATATAAACCATGTATTGTCTTGTCGGCTGTCATGCCAAGATATGGATAGATCAACTAGTCAAAAGCAAGTTAACCTAAGATAATTGCATCTTATAAATAATTGTCATGCATGTGTCATCGTCCAGAGATTTTCCATATGAAGGACTGAATCACAAGTGGAATCTCAAAGTTTTCCAGTATTTTTGGATTATTTTTACATATCCAAGAATATTCTCTAGAATATTATGAGAAGCGGGCAATATAGTAAATATACATATGGAGTAGGTAGGGAGAAAGAAACTTCACCGTTAGATTGAAGGGGCAATTTGTGGCTATGGTTCAAGCTGTACTTATATAAATAGGTCCCTTGCCCTATTCATATCATCTTACAAGTAACTAGAAATCTAGTGCTTCTCTAGAACTTTTCTCTCTACGATCCTTGTGAGTTTGAGCGAAAGCTTGGGAAGAATTTCTAATGCTTGTGAGTACAGCATTATAAATCTCCTTCAAAATAGCATTGCTAGCCAACAAGGTTGTACCATAAGAATGACTACTAAATTTTGTCACATTGTCTCCACAATGTTGAGTAAATTCATCTTGCAATAATCTCTACGTCAATGAAAGTACTAGCCTCTAATCAGGATACTAGCCGTCTGAGTAGTTTTAGATGATGTGTTTAAACAAACACTATAAAAACATTAGTTGCTTGGAAGACTTACATTCTCCATGGCTATCTTCAACAGTGAAAGCCTTAGATATGGTGCATCATAGCATCTACAACAACCTTAACTCCAAGCCTATATTTGTCACTCTTTGTCCAGTTCGAATCCTGCATAAAAGTGAAATTGCCTAATGTGCCAATCCCTCCTTCTAGGTCATTAGCGTGTCGCAAGAAAGAAGTGCTTTCTCTCCTCACACCCTTTGGATATTACGTGGCTTTCCAATTGTTCGCTTCTCCAATCAACGTTCACCATCAAATACGACAACATTCAGCTTAGCTTCAAACAAGTCCGCTCTGCACAACTTCTCTAGTTTCTAAATTTAGCATAACAACTTGAATGGTTGTTCCTTCATCCCCTGAACCTTTGCCTCAGTGAATAAGTGTGAGGGTATGTTGATCATGAAACAAAGTTGAAAAGGTTCCTCATTTAGAGCGATTTACGTTCTTATAGAGATTAGAGAGGACCATTTATATAACACAGCCATCTTGTCCTGTCTTGTACCAAAAGGTGATCAACGGCGATTAGTGCACTGTGAAGAGGAGTAAGGCGGCTAAGCAGCATTCAGGAATTAATATAAAAATTAGTCTGTCATGTTTTCTTAGTTGTCTCAAAATAAGAAACAAGCAGAAATAAAGGTAGGGAAACTTGACCACATATACCAGATAAAAGAAAACATTTAAGTTAGGTAGGCTTTAAGCCATCATGGCATATAAACCATGTATTGTACTTGTCCGCTATCATGCCAAGAAGCAAATTAACCTAATAAAATTGCATCTCATAAATAACTGCCATGCATGAGTCATAGTCTAGAGGTTTTTCTTACGAAGGACCTTGAATCATAAGGCAAATCTCAAAGCTTCCAAGTATTTTTGGATTATTTTTATATACCTAGGATATTCTCTAGAATATTCCTAAGAGTAGGCAATATGTAAATATATATGGGGCAAGTAAGGAGATAGAATCTCCATCATTAGACAGAAGAAGCAATCTATGACTGTGGTTCAAGCTGTACTTGTATAAATAGCAGGAATTTCTCCATCATTTTTATTGTCTCACAACTGAATAGAAATCCAGAGCTTTGTAATTGAATAAGGCTTTCTTGTGAGAAAAATTCTAATGCTGCACGATCTTTGGAGAGCATTATTTGAGTGAACTAAAATAATGAGTCCGTGACACGTGAATGATGAACCTATCAACCTGCCCATGACATGTGAACCAGTAACTAGAGAGTATCTGGATGTCTGTAAGCAGTATTGAAGTGGTCGGTTGAGATAGACTTTTATCTTTCCTATTTCGAGGATAACACAATAGAAACTTCGCACCTCAGGAGTAGAACAGCCTGAGGCTCACTTTCTCCAAGGCGTAACTCAATAATTAGGTCACAAGAATGTAATACTTTTCCTCTCCTTTATGTTTGGATTGATGACTTGCTTTAAACAATATCAAGGCGTGAACTTAGTATATGGTATGAGGTTAATTGCATCACCTGATGAAATTATTAAAGACAAGGCAAAAAGAAAAAGAAAAAAAAGAAAAGTGGACGCTTTGCAAAAACGCAGTACTGTTTTTGAGGTTTAATGGGAAGCACTTGCAATGTTTACATTTCATCTTATTAAACCAATATAAGTGTCAAAAATCACTTTCTTCTAGTATCGTTTTGTTGAAGAGCTCATGCTATTTTTAGTGAACTGAACATGTTAATGGCAAAATCAACGCTTCTAAGAATGTCCACGTGCCATAGGTGTAACATATCCAGGCCCTATTTTAAATCAACAGCTAATGGGCTGGAGGAGTGTTCTGAAAACAGCCTAAAGCCCAGGAAAGAAGTGACATTTTTTTGGTAAAGAATGACGTTAGTGGGTTATTCATTTAAGAAGGTCATTAGGGCTCCCAATAAGTTTTTGAAATTGGACTTGTAGGCTCCATAACTCCACTTAAATCAGACTTTATGGCACGTCAAAGCAATTAGCAAATGTTAGTTTTGCACCACTTTTGGATTTTTTTTTTCTAATTTATATGATCCAGATTCAAGAAAAATGATTATGAATGTATCATGTCCTCTTAACTTCTTATATGCTTGAGGGTACGTTTGGGAAGACTTTTGGGAAAAGTTTTTGGGGAAATGCAAATGCCGTTAAGTTAAAGGAATATTCTAAAATGCAAATTGTATTTAGTAAATTGTATTGTGAAAGTTTGTTATGAAGTACCTTTGAGCAAAGTAGTGTTTGGGGAAATTATATTTGTAAAAGATTTTTGTTATCAAAAAAAGAAAAAAGAAGAGTTGGCCGACCAAGAACAAACAGTTGTTGGTGAGGAGCAGGCAGTTCGACGAAGAGCAAACAGTCTAGTGTAGGTGGTCCGGCAAAGGTAGTTGGTCCGGTGAGTGTCGTGTGACCTTCGCCGGGGCCATGTGATCTGGATAAGATTTATAATAATTTTTGCATATGGACCTGAAACATATAAAATCAATGTCTTGTGCCTAATAAATCAATTAATTCAACATAGGATCCACATTATGTAACAGATCACATTGAGCGCAAGTGATCCGCAAATCATACAATAAACTACATAGATTTCCAGATACGCTCCTTGTATCTGCCGTTATTATTGAACATTCAGTTTCCACAATGAACCTTGATTGGTTTACGTCACAGTGATTGAATTAACTACGGTGTCTGCCTTCTCCTCTTTCATTTTCTCTTTAATTCTCAACTAACTTGAAAATGGTTTGCATACTTTCCTTGGAAAATTTCTGGGTCACGACAAGCATTAATGACCGCGTGGGAGGATAAGATGTATTGCATCTTCGACTTGAAGAGGTTCTCCAGCAGAAATTTGTGTCGTCCAATTGTACTGAACATGTGCGGGTGGACTTTTTGGGTGGTGTCGACGTTGGAGGGAAGTGGAAGTTGTTTAAATCAAACTTAAACAACCCGAATGGGTCTGCTTCTGTTGGCGAGGCGGTTCAAAATATTCTTATAATACTGACAAGATGTCCGAGCATCGCATGAGTTTAAGATATATATATTCTGAAGTAATGATAGTTAACCGATTTTGCATTCATTGATACTTCAAGTTAAATATAAGATATATTGAATATTGATCAGTATTGTGTTGATCATGTTATAAATTGAACGAAGTTGTCTCATTTTTTCTTCAGTGAGTCTAAACAAATGCCAATTATGTGATATTTCTTGATAAAACAACACTTATGCTAAAAATCTATTAGCATCAAGCTTAGTTATTAATCTCAAGTTATTCAGAAACGATACTTGGAAACGTATATTTTCTTTATAACTTTAGTGAAATTACTCGTGGCTTATTTATTTATTTATCAATTTGCTAATAATCATTTTTTTTTTTATCAATTTACAATATTAATCTTATTATTTTTGTCTCTCTTTTGGAGAAGTTCTAGGTCAAGTCAATGGTGATCATCACGTGTTCTGTGAAATTGGCCCCAGAAGACTTGAGTTTGCCCAATAAGAAAATCACTCAAAAGAGAAAGACTCAGCACATATAATAAGTAGATGACCCTCGTTAGTTTGCACATGGTGAAGTAGAGAAACATATGAACCACAAAACAACATTATAAACATGAAGTGTCTTTTATTATGTATGTGGATTTGGTTGTTGTTGGAATTCATGATAAGTGGAAGAAGCATGGGATGCTTGAAAGAAGAGAGGAATGCGCTGCTCGTGATCGAAGCCACCTTCAACCACCTGAATGGGTCTTATCTTCCGTCTTGGCGAGAAGGTAATGGTGACTGTTGCTACTGGGAAGGCGTTGTGTGCGATAACACCACTTCAAGAACGACTCAACTATATCTGAACAGTACACGCCGTGGGAAATTTGGAGTGCGCAATTGGGAAGCGCCTCGGCCTTGGGTTATTCGTGCCTCTTTTTTCCTTCCTCTAGAGGAACTTTAAGTGTTGGATTTAAGATATAATTTTCTCTCGGGTAAATCTCTCTTTCTCCGCTATTTATTTCATTTTTCCCTTTTCCAAATACGTTCTAGGTAATCGTTTACTTACCGTGTTTGAATAATAAAAAAATGTCATACAAGATAGCAGAAATGATGCAGTTCTTAAAGTATTTGATTGCACGTATCTTAAATTAATGAGGAGACTCATCTCCACAAGGGGCATGAGTCCGAATAGAAAATATACATTTTGCTTTGTAAGCAATGATGTACAAAATGCCGACTTTTTGGCCATCGAAATAGGTGGACTTGTTTGCGTTTTGCACCCCGAAAAACTCAGACTTGAAGGGCACTTGTTTGGAAGTGGACCCGAATCTACGTCACACTTTTATTTGTGACTTTCTCTCAAGATTCAAAAATAAAAATAAGAAAAGAAGGTATCATCAGATTATGGAAGAATTTTATGTGATTCTTTGCTAATCAATATATATATATATATATATATATATATTTATATATATGGAAAGGTTTCAAGTGGTTCATGATAATTATATGTCAAATTGCGAGAGCTATAAGATTTACAAAAATAAAATCAAAATTTAAAATTACCAAATATAGATTGTTAGCGGGGATTAATTTAAAGGGAAAAAAAGTGATTTTACTAGGAGTGATCGCTTTCAAGGTGGATAGGTTCTAACTTTAATTTGTTCCTTTTGGGTGTGGTTTTGGTCGTGCATGTGGCAACAAGAATCCAGATAGGTTTGGCTAGGGTAGTGCTTGTCTGAATTGGTAGAGTCACAAATGGTCATGTGTTTTAGGTTGAATTAGTGTAATGGCGTAGCGTAGGAAGTGGGTCGGCTAGTACATGATTCAGTTAGGTCGTTGACTGTGTTGATTTTTGGATGATTTTAGACTTGAATATGTGGCAACAAAGTGTAGGTTGGTTCGGCTAGGAGGTGTGTTCGACGAAGCTGAATTGTGTCTTTGGTAGTCGTTGATTTTTGGGTCGATCTAGTCTTGGATCATCGGAAGGATCGTCATGTTGAGGTGATGTCCACATGTTTAATTACAAGATAATTGTGCATGGATTGTGTGCTTAAGATACCCAGTAATGAATACCGTGTACCGAAGCTGTCCTTGGAGTTGGAGAGAAATTCGGGATGCCTAGGAAGAGCGTACCCCATATGCTCCGGCGATTAGGATGCCATGGTTAGTGGACCATGAAACTTGTGTGCACCAAAGAGCATACCAGCATACACCGCAGCAGATCGGAAGGCACACCGAAATTCCACTAGACAGCCTCCTTGCATGGTCCGACAAGCGCACCGGCCATGTGTCTTGGAGTGGAAACAAAAAGTGAGACCAAAGAATTGTGTAAAACGTATGTGCATGTTTGGTTGAGTTTTCTATCGAGTTGTTAGGTCCTTTTGTCATGAATATAGGATACTACTAGTAGTCATTTTGTCGTTGTAGCTTACTTGAGTTTGATTATTCTAGTCGCATGTCTTAGCCAGATTTTTCTTGTGTATGTGACAGGTGGATAGTTTAGTATAGAGCTTTGGATATTTCATTTGCTGAGCATTAGCTCACTCTTGTTGATATTTTCATTTTTCAGATTCGTAGCTATGGCTGCTATTCCCGCTACCCCTATCTTCGTTACAACGCCCCATTGGACTTTGAGGGGCAGCTATACGAGTTCACAAACCCACACTTCCCATTTGTGATTTTTGTGTCTACTAGCCATATCACCCATCACTTCATGGTGATCTACGCCAAGTTCGGGGGACTTCTGGTAGGTCCTTGCTATTCCCGGAGGACAGCAACAGCAGCAGCATCAGCGATGAGGACGGTAGCGGAAGGGAGCCATAGGTCGAGGGAGCTAGTGATGGTGGTGGGGATTCATTTTAGGAGGGACGGTCTTGACACTTTTTGGGATCAAACCATGCAAATGGTTGGTATGTTGTGGATAGTTTGAGGGTGTAGATGATGGCTGAGTGGATAGTCTATAGGAGTAGTATATCCTTTGGATCTCTCAGTGTAGCCCTATTATCACCCATGTACGTAAATAAAAGATAAGAAAATGAAATGGAAAAGCACGTGATGTTTGTTTCACTCTTTGTCGTTCACCCTCCTTGTGATGTTTGTATAATTTTCTACTTTTGCTTCTACTTGTGCTATAAGTGAAAAGATTTAAATAACACACTTTCCTAAGGTGACGGACTGGGACACCTCAAAAGGTGAATTATCAGATGGCTGCAACCAACAACATCAAATCCGTCGGGTTTTACCGCCTCAAGAATCCTACCAACATAAATGTTTGGCGCTGGGAATTGCTCCAAATCGACGATAAAGGCATGGATTGCAAGAATACTGCTTTGCAGCCTGAGCCCTACCTTTGAGCTAAGCTTACTGAAAAACTTGCTGCAACCTTCCCTCGTGGCTCTCTTAAAGGGAGTGGGTTAAGCGTTATGTCGAACAGGAACCGGCGATCCCTCTATTCGAGGTGCTCACTTTCATTCGACGTGAGTTCTCCTGCACCCTATGGGCACGACGTTGGATGATTTGGTTTGATTAAGCGATGAGATTCTATTTAATTTGGAGCTGATTCTAACCTATTTGAGCCGACTAAGAGTCCAGTGGCAGGTGAGAAAACGTTTCACTTCCTATGAAGCAGATATTTAACTTCGTGACTTGTTTATACTAACATGTAATTGGCGCCTATTTGTTACCTAAACTCGTTTTATTACTAAAATGTGAATCATGCGGTCTTGTTTGTACTTCCTACTAAATGCCCAATGATTGTTATTTGCTAAATCTTTTTTATTAATCAAACATATATGAAGAAAATCATAACAACCAAAATAATAAAAACTACACATCAAACGATATTAAGCACCAAAGTAAAGACGATGAAGATAAAATGCAAAAATTAACCTGATACGAGTCAGGCAAAGGACATACACGGCTTTATTATTGAGCCTTGGGACAGAAACTTGTGAGGTAAACTTACAAACCTCACATCACTCAGGCACGAATTAAAACAACAAAATATAAAATATAGTAAAGTAACTCGACCAAGTTGGCCAAAGAATATACATGGTCTCGTTATTTGAGCTCCAGGCATGAATGTCATGAGCTAAACTAAAACCTCACATTACTCAATCACGATAAAGAACGATAAATAGAGAGTGTAGTAAAGTATCAGAATGAATTGGGTAAAACATATATATCACCTTGTTATTTGAGTTTCAAGACATGAACATGTGAGCTAGCTTCAAAATATGAGTCAAAATCTAAATTTAACTAAAGAAAACTACTTACTAAAAGATTATCGATAGGTGAACCTCAAAAAAAGAAAAAAAAGAAAAAAACCGATGGATATAGTCCCTAAATGTGAATGCCTTCTTTTTAATCTTTTTATATTTATTAATTTTTTAAGCAAAGCATTGATAAAGTGTGACTAAATTCGATTGTGCATTTGAAGTCAAGCAAGCAATGTCATAAGAGCAAAACATCGAAATGAGCATTCACGGACATTTAACAGTTGAATCTTTTAGCCGAAATTCGCACATCAAAAGGGCTGATCAAGCAGATCTGTACACCCAAGCAGAACAACCATGACGAAGAGATGCAACAGAAGATTCGGCTCCATCAGCAATCAAAAAGATAAGAAATCCCTCAATGCCTCCGCACTATCCTCATACACTGTCTCAACACGATACGTATCCTATTCACATAGATCCTTCCTCTTTCAGACATGCTAGAAATTCAAAGCATCCACCACCGAAAAACCGAAGGAACTCAAACAATGCTGGTTCGTTAACGATATCTGCTCTTTCAGAGCAACGGACCACAAAAGACATGGAGAGGAAATCGCCAGGGGAAGCTCCTGAACCCTGAGAGTGGATAGCGGATCAGGTCCGGCCTAATGGGCTTGTGGGTTTCTTGGGTTTGGTCTCTGGGCCGATGCTTCCTATGATGGGCTTGGTATGGCCTGGGCTGCTCTTGTAGATCAGGTCTGGGCTGCGCGAATTGGACCAGGCCCTTTCAATAATGACCGAAAATGGAGTCTTTCTTATTATTTTCTTCTTCTTCTTTTTTACTATTTTTATTTATTTAATTTCTTATGTATTTATTATATCTCTCTGATTTTTTTTTTTTAATTACAGAAATGCACATTTGACTTGTCGACAAAAATTTAGATGTCGACAGTTGTCACGGAACATAATGAAAGGAAGAATACCTGCTTGAGTGGCAACATGAAGATGTTATGGACTTTAGATTTGTTGACTCATAGCTTCACAGGAGATATGCCAGATTCACTAGCCACAGGTTGTATGTCCTTGGGGATACTGCATAGCCATATCCTACCGAGATCACCAACTTGACTGGTCTGAAATGGTTGCATCTGGATAACAATGAATTCACAGGTGGTTTATCACCCGATCAATTGAATAGTTCTGGGCTTAAGAATTTTAGGTGTTAATAATAATTTCCTGTCTAGAGGGATCCCCGATTGGATTGATGCTTTCCAACATATAAGTTCTCTTATGCTGTCAAATAACTCATTAGGAAGTCCTTTGCCATTGGGGCTTCTGCAAATTAGGCCATATCAGTTTCCTAGACTTCTCAAGTAATAATCTTGGCCCAACTACAACCCCCTATGGTAATTTTACATCTAGGAGGTTCCTGCATCTGCAAGGCAATAGGCTTGCAAGGCTTTTTACCGACTTCCTCTCCGGAGCTTCGTCAATTGTGATCTAAGGGATAATGCACTGTTAAGTAAGATCCCATTAGGATTAGTTTGCTTTCGAACTTGAGGGTTCTTCAGAATAGAAACAATTTCGAAGGTTCAATCCCTTCACAAATGTCAGTTGCAAGACATGACTATAGTGGATCTCTCATATAGTTCTCTTTTCGGAGAAGATCTATCTTGTTTAAAAGAGTTAGACATTTTAGGGGATGCCTAGAAGCACCTTTGATATTGCATTTGAGATAGAAGATGGTTGGCCGCCATACTTGTATATGAGCAAATTCACCACTACACTTAAATATGGCGATGATTTTTGAGTTGCTTGGATGGATGAACTCGAAGAATGAAGTTTATCTTGAAGAGTAGAGAAAATATTTTTTAAAAGTCATGTAAATATTTTCCATTAGTCAAGTTGGACGGAGTTAATGAAAGGACTCGACTGCATCAATTTCATAAGTTTTTGGACTTAATTGCACTTATAAATTTTAAGACTCAATTGTACTTTCGTGACAATTTTTAGGACTTTTAGTATATGTATCCATTTTTAATAATATTTTAATATTTTGTTTTGAAAATTTTTATAATTTTTTGGTTTTTTTCTTTTCTTTTGATTTAGGTTGGCAAGGTTCACCAACTCTCACTATTATTGGGTGACGGGGTTGTAACCCTTGTTTGATCTAGGTGACGGATGCCACACCCTCGCCTGGAGTTGGTGAGGGCTACAGAACCCTTACTTGGCCTGAATTTGGGGAGGGCAATGCGGCTTTTGCTAGCACCCTCGCTTTAGCCGATGAGGGCCACGGCACCCTCACCTAGTGCTAGCTAGAGTCACCAACCCTTGCTTGCGGCCAACTTGAATCCAAAAGAGGTCAAGAAAAGAGATGAAACAAAAAAAAATTATAAAAAATAATATAATATTATTTAAAAAAAGTCAACGTTAGCATTAGCCATGTCACATAGAATGGTCAATGTCCACGTCAGTAACTTATGAGAAAAATTAATAGATGGACTCAATTGACAAATGTGAAAATGTTTAGGACTTAATTAGCACAATCAAAAGGTTTATAATTGAATGAATAAAAAGTGCATAATTTTAAGACTTTTTGAACAATTTTCCTTTTTCTATTGATTGAAAATGTTTTCCTTGACTAATTTATCTTTTATGACCAAACGTTGGTAAATCTATAAAAAAAAAATTCTAAATATTATTTTTCGTGAAACAAATGGAGCCTAAGGGTAAAAGTCTTCCATGGCCAAAATGAGAAAACAAGCTATCTGTGATAATAAGGAGGTTGAGTCCCAAAGTTTATTTAGATATATTATGGGAAATTAGTGAATTCAATGACTTGTAAACAAATTTCTAAATTAGTTATTTGTATTGTTTAGAAGAAATAATTAGGGAAATATATTTTTGTTATCAATAATAATTTGTTTCTTAATTTTTTTGTTGATGATAGACTATTTGTAAGATAAATGCATCTAAAAATTAAATGTTTTTATCTTGTTTTGGTATCATCTCTTCTCCTTCCATTGAGGTTGCGTTTGGCAGTCATGATAAAATTTGTGATAGGGTATGATTTATCATATCTTACGTTTGGTGCTTGCTTAGAATAGGATAAATTCAGATATAGGGAGGATATAGGCCGGATAAAATTATTCCATGAAAGAGGTGGGATAAAGGCGAATAGAATTTTTAATGTCCATAATAGGAATGTTATTTTTCTTGAATAACAAATTTCTTAACTTAACAAAATTAAAATTAAATTTCAATATAAATAATATTTGAATTCTGATTTAAGAAATTAAAAATTAAAAATATTTTTTAATTTAATCTTATTTTAATTTATATATTCAACTTTAATTCTATCTTATAATAAACATTCAATCTATAAATTATATATTTATATTTATTATATATATGTTAGGTATTTTTGTATTTTAAGTATGTTAATACAATTTACTATTTGATAAAATTTTATTAAATAATGATGAAAGGGGGAAAAGAAATAATAAAGAAAATAATTTAAAAAAGAGGAAAAATAAAATAAAAATATAAAAATAAATTAAGGAATAGTGTGACGGAATAAAATTTTAGGTTCATTTACAATGATATACCGTTTATATTAAAAAAATGTATATGATACGATATGATTATATCCAAATTTAATACTGCAATTCACCAAATAGTAAAAAGGATATAGAAAAATCCGAGGATTTTATATTCTATTATATCCAGTCTTATCCTAATTAGAAATCGGGAAATTCAAACGTAGCCTAGGGTTTTTCCTTTCATCACTTTGTCTAGGCTATCTTCTCTCGTGGGCGTGAGTGTGGGCAACGAAAAGCCGCCAAAAATCATCGGCAGCGGCTCCAACTAATAGACAGGGCCTTGCTCGGTTCATCATGGGCTCTTGCAAGGGGGACGACTTCTACGGACAAGCCCAGTCCCATTCAACATCAAAGATAAAAAATAAAAAAAAAAAATAAAAAAATAATAATAATAAATTTTAATTTTTTTTTTAAAAATAATCCACCTCTCCAGCACAAGGGATGCTAAAGATGAAGAATAAAAAATAATAATAAAGTTAATAATTCAGGTGCCATCAAAAGAGCTTAAATATCCGAATTGGCCCGAACGAATCAACCCCCACATTTCTCAGGGATGAGCTAGACAGGGTCGGTCCTTGGTGCGTCTTTTCTAATTTTCTTTTTGAGTTTGTTCAGGCTACTAACTTCTCTTTGTCCCTCTCTCTCCTTGGATCTTGAATTTGGGGTTAACTCGACTGGATAAAGTTACTCCAGACTTTAGAATATCCTTTTCAAATCCACATACGTGGTCTTTGCGTTGACCAATATTCGAAGCATCGATCAAGTGCTTTGCGAGAAAAATAAGTAATTAGCCTCGGTAAAGAGATAAAATCCCATCCAAGATGGAAAGAGAAATTGACTTACTAAGCCGACTTTGTTTTCCATCATCTTCATGTTGCTTTTGGATGAAAGAAACATTAATTTTAGTCGAGGTCTTTTCGCTTTAGTTTCTATAATGGACATCACTATCAAGAAAGTAAAGCATTACCCAGCTTTCATCGCAAGAGACCGAAGCGACTTGGGAGAATTGTGGGTCAAGCCATGATGTACATCCCCGTCAAAGAATAAAGCATTTGTATGGGAAGTGACCAAAATGACTTGCTCAAATTATACGTGTCTTTCGACCAAAAAATAAAATAAAATTTACATGTGTCCTACATGATGAAGCTGGCATTTAAACATTCAACGTTTGGTGAAAAAAAAAGAAAGGAAAATGATACATTGAATCTAATTGATAAGCTTAACTTATTGAGTTATTTTGTTATATTTGGTTGAGAAAATTAATAAAATTATACTACATCCTAATCGGTAAATTTTAATTGATCCAATGAATATACAAACAAGTAATGTGTTACACTATAATGATATGGCCCAAGCAACATTGGTTAGCCACAAAATCGGCAACCCAAGATCTCCAACTAGAACTTGAAACACATATAATCAAGAGATTTACGCACTTGATTTGAAATCCATTATTCTTTACACGGAATAGCAACGATTTAAAACTCAAACACTTCCCCTCCATTGCTCCTCGTATTACTGACTCAATGAAACTGTCCTCATGCTCAACGTTTTGTAACCGCTCCTTATGTGAGGATATTTGGGTCTCAGGATTAGTAGAGACTTAAGTATTATTTATATATATTTAAGCAACAGGCTCTCTTGTCACAAGTCGGGCTTTACTCGGCCCATATTAGCTAGCCCAATATTAGATTAATTAAAATCTTTATATCTCACCTTATTAGACAAATCCTATAAAACGGAATTTCAATTAATGTAGCCCATGTCAGAAAAATTCTTACAACATTGGCAAGCTCTTAAAATAACTATTAAAATATTAATCATTTGGAATATTTGCTTTGCTTATCAACAACTATTAAACGGAAATCACTGGAGTTGGTTATATGTTGATAATAACTATTAATCATTTGGAATATTCGCTTCGCTTTGCTTATCAAACACTGCTCTTGTCAATTAGGTCTATCATACGTTGATAATAATCAAAAATTGGTTATTTTTTGGTGCAAACACATATAAACATGAAGTGTCTTTTATTGGGTTTGGTCAGCCTATGCTTTTGACATTTGAAGAGATTTTTCCAGCCTATGTTCTTTGACATTTGTATGCCTCAAATTTTGACAATCTTGCAAAGAGAAATCTAGAACATCTTGAAAATGGTTCAACTGACTTTGTCAGAGAGCATCCAGAGAGAGAAAAAAGATAGAAAAAATAAATAAATAAAAAAATAAAAAAATTGTGCATGTCAGGGGCAAGTGGAAGATCCTTATGATTTTCAGCGCGATTACCATTTGATGTTATTCATGAATCTATAAACCGAAGACTCGTCACTAAAAGATGAATTGAGGCCATTGGATGTCAATTATTGTGTCTTGTTGCGAAATTCACCGTGGAGTACTGCGAGAATGATCATACCTAGTTCTGTCCAGAATTAGTTGGTTGCGCATCGCATGATTCGTAATGAGTTTTGGTCTCCTTTCTGCTTGATTGTGCCATTAGTTAATAGGGGGCATGCATACTTATTCGTGTTTAGTTGTCAAAACGCCTTTAGTGTTTAATAAGGGTTGCATGTGTTTAATATCTAATAATGGGTGAACCAGTCCTCGAGGAGAGCGTTCGGCTCGATTTCTCAGATTTTGGAACCCGGTTGGTTTGGGCTTGATGGCGCCGAGTCACGATTGGTTCGGATTTGATGGGGAGCAGTCCGAACCCATTTACATGTATGCATTAGTTTCATGATTTGTTGTATTTCATCTTGGTTAGTTTCTCATCGTTATCATTTTAGTTAGGAAATTTCCATCCCTAGATTGGAGTAATTACATGCTTATATTAGGAGTTAGCTCACGCTTGTCCTGTTCCGGAGCTTAATAGAATCATATATTCATAGGCACCTATCCATTCAACAAATATGTACCGATGCCTCTATATTTTCTTTGAGAGCTGCCTTTCCTTGTCCTCTTCTCTTATAGTTTCTTTTCCAAATTTTGGTGATTCGTTATGACTTCTTATGAAATTTTATTTATTATTCCCTAGTTCTTTTACGCTATTATATAGCTCATACTAATAAAACAACGTGATGGTCTATTTTATGAATAAAATATCCTAAAGTCACTTTGATTTCTGTCATTCTCTTTATATATCGCCACTTCTATAAAACAATCCTAAACTACTAATTTAGTTGTCAAGTCATTGCATGAACAGAAAGTTTTGTGCATGAGTCTACACATAATAAATCTTAAATCTATTGTTAGTACAATTTCCAATATACCCTCAAAACGCCTCGAATGAAATTCTAGTGAGTAAAAAGACAAATAAATGATATAATAAGATACACAGTTTGTATAATGTCATGCCCTGGACCTTACCCTTGTTGCAGGAACGCGACATCCTCCTCTTCATGGGATTAAATTATGACTTCCCAAGAGACGTCATCATCCCATTGATTTTTATCTTTCATTAAGCACATGCAAAAGCATGCAATCTCTGTTCACCCAATCAATCAATAACAGACAACAGATAGTTAGGGAGAAAACACATTCACATACATACTACATAATTTCTCAGCTTTATTTATCTACATGGAATGATTACAAATTTATAAGCCCAACCTTAGGACCGTTCCGTAACTGGTCATCCCCTCATACTAGAAATATATCAAAAGGGGGAGGGGGGAGGTTGAAGGGGTTTGTCCTAGCTCCTTCTACCAAGGCAGTTACCAAAAATGGTTCCCATCTTTCGCTGGTGTCCTCACGGTGATAGCTCGAGGTCTAGATCGTAGTTGAGGTTGGACTCGGGGTCGTCCATAGTACTATCAAGAGGGGGCAGCACTGACCCGTCAACGTCCCCAGGTGGGCCGTGAAACCCACATAGGGGACCGTATAATGCACAAAAACCCTTTGTTTATATGGATACATTAGATAATATTATACATATCAGATTTAGATATCACAGACTTTATATATGGCAATCCTTTTTTCAGACGAATAAGGGAATTTATATATAATATATACATTGCAAACTTTTTAAACAACATAAGAACATGTTTATATATCTTCAATATCAAAAGATTCCACTTTTTTAGATTTTATTGGTTGGCATATATGGTTATGTAGTTACGTATTATTCAAGCATCTTTCAAGGGGGTGCAACACTTTTCAGCTTGGTTGTGATAGTTTCATTGAACATATCAATAAATTCAATAATAGACCCATGTGACCCAACAATAGATATGATGTCTACATATTACAAGTCACATCTATTAAGCGCGTGTGATTCGATAGCCTCACAATAAACTGAATAAATTTGCACTCATGTTCCGACGTCCACGGTTATTGTTCAACATTCAATTTCCATTAAGAACTTGATTGGTTTTATTTCACGGGGATTGAATCAACTGTGGTGCTTGCTTTCTTCTCTATCATTTTTTTCATGTCCTTTATTCTCAACAAAATTCAAATTGTTGGCATGCTCTTTTCCCTCGAATACTTCTAGGCCACGGCAAGCTTTAATGACAATAAGAGAGGATAAGATCCGTCAAATGTTTGAGTCAAAAAGGTCCCTAGCAGAAACATCGAACGTACGGGCCACGAACAAGTATACCATGAACATATTATATACTAAAGTAAATTTGGACTATCAGATCTCCTTGGATCCCCCGTCTTCAGTGGTCCAGAGTCAATTTAATATAATTACATCTTGACTAATTGCTAAACCCACGAAATTTGTGAGCTGTTCGGAATTTGAAGGGTCCTTCATTGTACTGTCCATGCGCGTAAGGACTTTCAATGATGTCGTTATTGGAAGGAAGTGGAAGCTAACAGGGTGGTCCGAAAGAGAGACTAGAGAGGAATGCCCTACTAATCCGCCTTAAACAACCCAATCGTTTTGCTTATGCCTTGGCAGACGATTAAAAATATTTTTATTTAATGCTAGGAAAGTATCCGTGTGTTGCACAAACTTAAGCCTATGTTTTTTGACAGACTGTTAATCAATTTTGCATTCATTTACTTCAAGTTAATTATAAGATATACTGAATGTTGACCATATTGTCATCATCACTTTATCGACTTGATCAAATTAGCCTATTTTTCCGTCAATGAGACCAAACAAATACCACTTTATTTGATATTTCCTGGCAAAACAACACTTGCTTTGAAAATTAACAATGTCAAACCTTTCTTATTTCCCTCTCTTTTTGCGAAGTAATTCCTGGGCACATTTTTTTTGTTGATTTGCTAATAGTAATTTTTTAATTATCATTTTATAATCTTGATCTTTCCCTTTTGGAGAAGATCTAGGTCAAGTTAATAGCGAAAATCACGGGTTCCGTGAAATTGGTCCCAATAGACTCTGAGTTTTCCCATGGTTGTTCCATGGAGTTGGCCCAACCGTAATAATCACTCCAAGGGAAGACTCTACTCATATAAATTAAGTAGATGGCCCTCATAAGTTTGCACATTGTGAAGTAGAAGAAATTGATAATGCACAAAACCCCATACAAACATGAAGTATTTTTCATTGTGTTTGTGGACTTGGGTGTTGTTGGTATTGATGGGCAATGGAAGAAGCATGGGGTGCTTGGAAGAAGAGAGGAATGCCCTCCTCAAGATTAAGGCTGCCTTCAACCACCCAAACAGGTCTTCTCTTCCGTCTTGGGAAGACGGCGATGGTGACTGTTGCGGCTGGGAAGGCATCGAGTGCGATAACACCACTTCACAAGTAACTCAATTAGTTCTAAGCTATATACGCAATTTGCCATTGCAAGAATATGGCCCTTGGGTTATTGATGCGTCTCTATTCCTGCCACTTGAGGAACTTCAAGTGTTGGATTTAAGGGATAATCATCTCACAGGTGCATATCTCTCTCTCTCTCTCTCTCTCTGCTCTTTGTTTCTTTTTTCTTTTTTTCAATTATGTTTCTAAATTAGTGTTTACAATTTTGAGCAATGAAAAAATGTCATTCTAGGTGCTATAAACTGTAAAAGTGAATTAATGACAAACACTGATTGCACAAATGATGTGATTCTTAAAGTAGTTAATCGCACATATCATAAGTTAATTACGAGATTCATCTCCATGACGATAATAAGTACAAAAAACAAAAATAGAATCAGCTTAATGAGCAATGATTTTACCAAATTTCAACTTTTTTTTTTTTTATATCATAAAAGGTAGACTTGTTCGAATTTTTCACCCCAACAATTTTGCACTTGTTTGGAAGTGGACCAAAATCTACGTAATGTTTTTATTTGTGGCTTGCTCTCAACATTCAAAATGAGAAAAATAAAATCAAGTTTATCATTCTACATATCAATATTCACATTTTTTAAAAGGTTTTGAGTGTTTTATGATAAACGAAAGTCAAATTGCGAGAGCTATCGGGTTTACAAAAGATGAAAAAAATTGAAATTAAAAATCACGAAAAGTAGATTGGTAAATGGGATTATTTTAGAGGGAAGAGAAAGGTCTTAAAGGTAGTGTAATGGTTGGATAGAGGGAAAGAAATGGACCGGAAAAAGAAAAGATTAAACCATATCAGGAAAAATTATGTGTAGCCGTGTGTCTTTTAAATCCCTCATATAAAGGGATCTAGAGGGATTGAGAGCACTAATACTTTTATCAAAAAATTGTTTTCTCTTTCCCACATTTACCTTTGATGTATTTATGATATAATTACATAAATTATATATACATAAAAGTACAATAAAGTGATAATGCATCATTTCTTTTCTCTCTTGATCATTCCTTTTTCTAGTATCCAAACAATATTATGACTTACTTTCTTCTTTTCTCTTGAAATTATTTGAATTTCTTATTTTCTTTTATGGTTACGTCTTCCAATCATCTATATTTTTCTGGATGCATGGACTAGTTCTTAGTAGGAGAAGGCAAATGGTTCCAAAAACCAAGCCACTCCACCTATGCATCCAGACATGAAAGAAAACCAGAAAACTTAGTGCTTCTCAGGTCAACCTTTAGTTTATGTAGACTCGGAAAGTCATTTTAATGTTGGGCAAATAACGCATTCGAACACTAATAGACATAAATGGAAAAAGAAATTAGATGACACATCTATCATATTAACGTGATTCAGTTGATATGACCTACATGCACCTTTAAGAAGATTAGCAAGAGATTCCGGATTAAGCAATATGATTAAAAAGCAATGATGATATTCAAGTCATTCAAATGCTCTTAGCATATTATTGAGATCCTCTATATTCAGGATAATTGTAAGTTTTCTGTCTTGAAAGTTTAATACCTCAACACAAAAACCATTTGATAGTCCAAATTGATTTCCCATTTTCTTTTCCTTTTCCTTTTTATTAATTTTCTTTCTTTTTTTGTGTCCTCTTTCTACTTTTCCTCTTCTCTTTTAGTCGGGAAAATTATTCATTTAGTCCTAAATTACATATGCCAATTCAGTTATAAAATTTCCAATTTTGCTAATGTAATTATAAACCTTTTCTTGAATTCAAATAGTCCTTTCTGCCACTTGCAGCTGGAAATTGCCTAGGTCTTCTTGTATGACATGACTTGTAATTTGACATGTACAACTCTTGATGAAACGATATCATTCTACATATTTTCTGATTTTTTTTTTTTGCTTTTTTCCTTTCCTCTCATTTCTTTTTTCTTCTATTTACTTTTTCATTTTTTAATATGCAAACAATGAATCCTATATATATGTGAGTCTTTTTAAGTCTCTGCTCACATAATGTCCCACAAGACGTTGCGCTTTGCATTAGGTGACTCTTAGATCAGTACGTTTCAAACTCTATCCTTTGTAATTTCCTCAACCCTTTGGCTTGAGAGTTCCAAACTATTGTTTCAAAACTCCTCACTCTCTGCTCTGAAAAATCTTGCTAATTTCAGCTCTGATTTTTTGACGCCAGAAAGTTAAAATTGTGTAGAAGAAAGGAGGATGCAGATAAAATGCCTATATTTACTTTTATACACTCAAAAAGCTAAATGAATATGTATACTGAAGGGAAAGGCCTATTTCCAAAGCCTAAAAAGCTGGGAACCCTTTAATGAACCAAAATCCCATTTCTCTTGAGGCTTTAATTGGACAGTGAGGTAAAATGGGATGATTTTAGCGGAAAATTTTAGTATAAAATTTATGTGAGATGGAAGAAAAGGCAAATTGTGAATTCTAATTAACTTTTCTTCTCAATTTTTGTAACCTCTATCTCCAAAATACTAAGCGAAGCATGAATGATTTCGATAGTCAAATGATGGAATAAGAAGCAATGCCTGAAGAAGAAAAGCGACAAGCTGGACAGAGAGTGGTCTCAGAGGAAAAATCTTGTCTGATTTTGGCATTGACGAATTGACCAAGAACTAATTATTTTGGTTACAATCTCCTCTACCACAAATAAGGCAAAGCAATACTACATCTTACACCTATGAGAGATTGAATTTGTACCTTATCGAATCCAGCAGCTACAACATTTATTGAGAGAGAGAGAGAGAGAGAGAGGTCAGGTCCGAGAGGAAAAACTTCCGACTGATTTTGGCATTCGTGGCTTGACCGATACTTATCGAGACAATGACATTTTGGTTAGTTTAAACAAATCCAGGCCATTTAGGCCGTACAACATATACCAAAAGCTTCCATCTTTAAAATTAGTCCAACTAAATGAATATATAAGTATATTGTTCGAGTTATTGCTTTCAATTCTAAATTAAATGCAAATATGCCACATTCTAAAGAAGTCATGATTTTTAACGATTTATAATTTTAAAAGACGTATTGCAAGTTTAAAAGTTTGATTGTAATCTTTGAAGCGATAGGATTTTATATTTTGTTTAATTTCCTTCTAACTGAAAGTGATAAACTAATTAACAAAATTGTATTGGCTTAAATAAATAAATAAATACACACACACACACACACACACACACACACACACTTTTTAATCTTCGATGGCTCATCACAAATAAAATTTATCACTAGTTTGTTGTATTTTGTTCAGTTTTAAATGCAATGGATTTATTTGTTGGAAGAATTGTTTCTATATTTGAGGAACCTGATAATTTCTCTTTATGCATTTTTTGACTTTTAAAGTAACAAGATTTTGAAGTTTGGGAATGGTAAAATAAACTATATCTTCAAGAATATATATGAAAACTTTTCTCTTTATTCATGCTTTGAAATTTAAACTCAAAAGAAATAGAGGTTTGGAAATGACAAATGATTGAACTGATACTTATTAATCGACGTGAGCCACATAGAAAAAACGAGGCATTGTATCTGGTCATATGGAGATAGAATCAAATGTCATACGGTGAGCATGTAATGGAACATTCATGTTGCAAAATAAACTATATCTTCAAGAATATATTCTGAAAATTCTTTTCTCTTTATTCATGTTTTGTAATTTAAACTCAATAAGAGATAGAAGTTCAGAGATGACAACTCAATAAATCAACGCTCGTTAGTCTAATACGAGTCACATGGAAAAATTATGTCATGTATCTTGCCATGAGGCAGTCATAAAAGTAAAGTCATATGTCACATGGGAGCAAACGATTTTCTCAGCTTTGCCAGTTAACTACATCTGATAGACATTGTTGAAGCTATAAGTTACCCGTTTATAAAATTGGTTTACAAATGCATGTGACGGAGACTTTGTTGATACTCAGATATGTCGGATCAACTGGTTTCTACATAGAAATCAATTTTCTTCATCATGAGCATATAGTTATTCTAGATAAATGGAAGACAGTTAGACATTTGATATTGGTAGATAATTTATTAACTATGAGGTATGCATGGATCTTTCTATGATCAGATTTAAATGGAACGCTGCACTTGAGGAAATTGAAGCGACTTGATCTATCTTTCAATAATCTAGAACGAGTCCCCTCATTGTACAAGCAAACTTCAGTGGAGGCTCAAAAATTGTCTTCCAATCAGCTTGAAGGTACATTTAGAATAGAAGACCATGCCATGATACATAAAGTTTGATTTTGAGAACCTTTTGTCAATTATAGGTGTGAATTTGGAGGTATTGGATCTTGGTGTGAACAATTTGGCCAATGATGCCCTCATGGACATTATGAGGATAACATCTCTCAAGGCCTTGTACATCAATCAATGTGGATCGATTGCATCTTCAAAGTTTATGGAAGGTACTCCTGTGAAAATGCTTTCATATATCACCTTTTTAAAAATAAGATAAGATTTTCTTGAACATAGAAGGCATGACTGCATTATATTAGACGTTCTCCAGAGATCATATTTTGACCTCACATTTGCTTCAAATAACTTAGCGCCAACGACTTGTATTTAGGTAAGTGACATCGTATAGTTGTTTGACTCATGCTTGAAGTTGGAAGGATTTAGTTAAATGTCCCTGGAAGCCATAAGTAAACGTAGGTCATGCTCAATGTCTTAATTGTGGGATCACGATGTCGGTGATTCTTAAAAGGTTGATCATTTCTCAATTAAATCCATGATCTTTGAAGATTGAAGTTTAGGGCCCCGTGCTTTTATTTTTGTGAAACTTTTTTATCGGCCAATCTAAAGAGTAGTGTGTTAACATAACATACGCAAGGAGTTATTGCTTTGAAGTCCGAAATAACAATATCTCAGAGGAGTTTAAATATTGTACAGGAATCATAACAAAATTAAATGCAAAAGTTAATAGGGAATCAAAATCCAAAAAATACTTACATTTTACACATTAAACCACAATGGTGGTTAAAGTTCAGGGATTGCCAGTGTTAATAAATTCAACTAGGCAGCGAAAATTATATAGGAAACTGAAAATTTATATCAGTAAACTAAGATGCATAAAATCAAACAAAGAAAGCACATCTTATTATGGATAAATTAATTTATCTGAAAATTTTCTTTTTTACCATTAAGGTAAACAATAAATAGAGTAGAATAAATAATTATAAAATCAAAAACTCACATGGACTTATTAAAAAAAAAAAAACTCGTTATTTTCAGTGCCCGTGTCCATTGCTACCCCCGCCCTCCGCGGCGCTCAGACCCGTCATCACATCAGGAAACTCGGTCGCCGTTACCACCACCAGACGACTTTTGGTTTGAGCGAAGATGACCTCAGATTTGAAATGTGGCCTGAAATTAGAGGGCGCCATGCATTAGATTTGAGGAGGAGGGGGGTTTAGAAGTACATGATTAAATTGGAAAAAAAACTTCAGAAACTATGATGAAAATCGAGCAAAGGTTTAGAAGTTGCCCATACAAGTACGCCATAAATCTAGGAATAATATCAACTTAAGAGTTTGTTTACAATCCAATTCAAATTTTGTCAAACTTTGAAGTAATTAATGTAATGTAAAGAATAGTGGAAATTAAGCATTGTGGTGATGCGACTCCTTTCAAAGCTCTATCTTACCTATTTTTCTGTTTGTACTTTTGGATACTAGATTACTCTTTCTAACCTCCATTCTCAGCACAAACCATCATATGAAGTACAATATAGAGATTATACTCATAGTTGCAGTGTCCACTTCAACAGGCTTGTGCGGATTAAGGTACCTTGAAGAGTTGGATATCAATAGTAATGGATTTTGGGGTCCTCTTCCTTCATGCTTGTGCAATATGACCTCACTCCGTGTGCTTGATGCGGCAAATAACAATTTCAGTGGGGCCATTCCTTCATCTCTCCTCTATAATCTCAAGTCACTTGAATATATTGCGTTCTCTAAAAATGCCTTTGAAGGCTCACTTTCGCTTGCTTCCCTAGCCAATAATTCCAACCTTGAGGTATTCCATCTCCTCAACAATCGTAACCATCTAGAAGTAAATACAGAAGAGCCTACTTGGTTTCCTTCATTTCAACTGAAGGTGTTTACTCTATCAAATTGTGTGCTCAACAAAGACGCAAATGCCATAATTCCTAGCTTTCTGAAAGAACAACATGATTTGACTTGTTCAACTAAGCCATAATGGAATGAATGGAAATTTCCCAAATTGGCTATTGGAGAATAATGTATATCTAGAACGATTCGAACTAATGGGCAACAACTTGTCAGGTACTTTTCATTTGCCTTTCAATTTGAATCTTGACAGCATGCTACAGTTAGATGTGTCTGCCAATATTATTGAAGGAGAGCTCCCATCCTGGATTGGTTCCATCCTCCCAAATTTAATTTATTTGAATTTGTCAAAGAACTTATTGGAAGGTGGAATCCCTTACTCCATGGGCAATATGAATCACCTGCATACATTGGACTTGTCGAATAATCGCTTCATGGGAGAGATACCAGAGCCGTTGGCTAAAAATTGTACGTCACTTGTTCTATTGAAACTTTCAAGCAACAATTTGCAAGGCAATATGCTACCGAGGGGTTCTAACTTGACAAGCTTGAGATATTTGTATTTGGATAACAATTGTTTCATAGGGGACATATCATCTGACATATTAAATAGCTCATTGCAAGTTTTGGATGTAAGCAATAATTCCCTATCGGGAACACTTCCTCATTGGATTGGAGATATTGAATTCTTGGAAATGCTTAAGCTATCGAGTAATTTATTTAGAGGTCCTTTACCGTTGAGTGTCTGCAACTTACATTGTCTCAAGCTTTTAGACTTATCAGATAACAACCTTGGGCCAAATATACCCCCCTGTGTCAATGTTACAGTTATGAGGTTCTTGCATTTAACAAATGACACGCTTGCTGGGCATTTGCCAGAGTTTCTCTCTAGAGCATCATTGATGGTTACATTGGATCTTAGACACAATGCATTGTCAGGCGAGGTCCCCGTTTGGATTAGTTCACTTTGGAACTTGAAGGTTCTTCTACTACAAGGAAATAGATTTGAAGGTTCAATCCCTCTGGACCTGTGTCTGTTGAAAAATATGAGCATATTGGATCTCTCTAATAATAATCTTTTTGGACAAATTCCTTCTTGTTTGAAAGATTTGGCATTTGGAAACAACGGGGTATCTACAGACGCATTTGATGCCTTTTCTTCTTCACAGCAGATTGTGACTGTGCTTCCATATGTATATATTAGCAAATTCTCTATATTTTTTTCCTATAATGAAGGCAAAAGGTCTACATATACATATAGATTAGAAAAAGTACACTTCACGACAAAGAGTAGGTTGGAATTATATGAGGGCCACATTCTACAACTCATGTCGGGAATAGATCTCTCACGGAACAATTTGAGAGGCTTTATTCCTCTAGAGGTCGGCCACTTGAGTGAACTTCGAGCATTGAACCTATCACATAATCATTTGACAGGATCAATCCCGCAAACGTTTTCCGATTTGAAGAGTGTAGAGAGCTTGGACTTGTCCTACAACAACTTAATCGGTCATATCCCTCCACAACTAATAGAGCTTTACACCCTGTCCGATTTTAGAGTGGCTTATAACAACTTGTCAGGTAGGACACTGGATCGAAAAAATCAATTTGGAACTTTTGGTGAGACAAGTTATGAAGGTAACCCCCTTCTTTGTGGAACACCATTAAGAAGTTGTGATAACTCAAATCGGGAAAGGGAGACACTGCCATCTTTTAATCATACCATGGAGGATGATCCCCGGAGAGAAGCCTTCTTGTGGAGTTTTGCAGGATCATATGTTGTGGCATTCCTTGGGATGGTTCTTTTTCTTTACTTAAACTCGTACTATCAGTATGTGCTGTTCGAGCTTGCTTGTAAGCTCATCCCATCGTTTCCCCATTAGAGATTGTTCTTCTAAGCATTTTGTAATGGAAAAAATAATGAAATGATGAAGAAATTTTCTTTAATAGAATTGTAGGCATTTGAGTCTTTATTATGCATTTTGAATGCTTGACTCCTAGAGTGTTCCTATTGTATTCCTTATCAGGCTAATTTTAATATAAAGGCATTTGTATTTGGCTATAAATTGAGAGAAAGTAGTTTAGTTCACAAGCGAAATGTATCTAGCATCGACAAATTCCTATAAATGTTACCCAAGATGTAAATTATTTAATGGTTGCAACCAGCAATATCAAAACAACCAGATTTTAGCGTCTCAACAAGATCTTACTAGGCGCGGGGGAATTGCTTCAATTTGACAATAAAGGCTTGCATTGCAGGACCACTTCCCAACAACCTGAGCCCGCTTTTGTGCTTACTACTTGATGAAGATTTATGGCAAGAGAACTAAGCTTATCCAATACTTAATGCGAAATTGCTTGAAGGATAAGTTCAACTCTATCAGCCGAATTTTAAGAGTGATTGTCTTCTGCATTTGTATCAACTCAAGGTGCATTTGTTTCGCGGAAAATTCAATGATATAGGAAAATGTTTTCCCGTAAAATATTCCAAGAATATAGTTAGTTTTCTTTTGTTTGGTGATATATGATCAAAAATGATTTTTGTTGTTCGGATATTATTGGAAAATAATTTCAATCTAATGACTTAATTTCATGCAAAAAAAAAAAAGTTGAAATTTTTACATTTTAAAAAAAAAATCGAACTTTTAATTATTTTATTTTTCTCTTTTTTATTTTCTTTTCATAAATGGAATTTTAATTATTTTTTAAATTATTTCATTTCATTTCTTTTTCTTTTTCCTTGTTCTTCTGCCACTACTGGTTGGCGACGGCCACAGCTTCGGCTCGTTGAGACCGAGTGAGCCACAAGCTCGCTGGCCTCGACGAAGCCCGAGCTAGCCAAGATCGGGCAAGCTGTGAGCTCGGGCTCGCTTGGATCGGCAAAGCTTGGAGCTCGTTGGTCTACGTCTTGGCCAATCGCCGCTGGTGGAGGAAGAAGGGGGAAGAAGGAAGAAGAAAAATAAAAAAGAAAATAAATTGAATTTTTTTAAAATAATTAAAAATTTGATGTTTTAAAATTATTTTTATCAGAAAAAAATTTTCATTAACCAAGGACCATAAGACTAGGAAAAAATTCTGAAAATGTTTTTAGGTTCTTTCAAATGGGAAATCATTTTCTGGAATTTAAGTTTTAATAAGGAAACATTTTTCGTTGACTTTGACTAGGCAAATATTTTCCATCAACTCATTTTTCTAAGCAAACCAAATGTCGGAAAATAAGGAAAAGGTTTTCCAGAAAAGTTTTCTGCAAAACAAACGCACTTATGATTGTGCCAACATTTCTTTTTCCATCACCTTAATGTCTTTTCAAACTAAACCAATGTGGAACATTTGTCAACGGTCGACCTAGTCACGCCTTTTATCCATAAGATATTTGGGTTAAGCTATGGAAAAAAAAAAGTTGAGCACATAATGCTGAGCTACATATATTTTAGGCAATGATGTAATGCAACAGTTCAACGGAAAAACATGAAGTGTTCTTCACTAGTGTGCATGTAGAGTTAAGTGGTGATGATATTGGCTATTGCAAAAATAATGCGATTCTCGTCAAGTTAAACTCACTGGCAACAACTTGTCGAGTGCTTTTTATTTGCCAGCCAAGTCAAATCTTGTCCATATGTGTTGGTTGAATGCATCTGCCAAAAGGATTAAAGGAGCGTTTCCATCTTAGATTGATTCCATCCTTCCAAATTTGTTGTGTTTGAACTTGTCAAGGAACTCGATAGGAGGATAAATCCCACCATCGATAGATAATATGAAGTCGTTGATGACCTTAGATTTGTCGAATAATGGCTTCACGGGGCAGATGCCAGAGCCACCAGCCATAGGTTGTATCTCCCTATCTGTACTAAACATGTCAGGCAACAACTTGTGTGGCCAAATGCTATCAAGACTACTAACTTGATAAGGTTGAAATATTTCTCTAAAAGACAACCAATTCACCGAGATATGTCACCTGGCATTTTGGATAGCTAAGATTTAAGGATTTTGGATCTAAGTTATAATTTATTGTCCGAACCAATACCAAATTGGATTGGAGATATCCAATTTTTGGAATTTCTGATGTTGTCAGAAACTTATATCATTGAGCTTCTACAAATTGAATTCTCTCATTTGTTTTATACCTTTGGACTAACAAATTTCAGTCCAAACATACCCTGCTGTGCCAATGTTACATTTATGAGATTCTTGCATCTACAAAGTCATGAGCTTACTGGGCCTTTTCCTTAGTTTCTTTCTAGAGCTTCATCCATCGTCACAACGTATCTACGAGAGATGCCTAACTGGACTAGTTTACCTTGGAACTTGAAGTATCATCTGCTGGAACGAAACCACTTTGAAGGTTCAATTAGTCTAGCTCTTCGTCAGATGACGAAGATAAGCATGGTGGATCTTTCTTATAATGGCCTTTTGGGGGAAGTTCCTTCTTGTTTGAACATTTGACATTTGGAAATGGTGGGGTATCTAATAGCACATTCGATATGTTGAGTGAAAATGGTGACCGGTGGCAACTCTACCAATACGAGGCAAAACTCAGCTTATCATTTCTCCCATGGTGATAGAGCCACAAGTGCTTTTTTTGGATGAACTAGAACAAGTGACATTTCATGTTAAAGAGTAGACTGAAATCTTATAAGGTCAATATTCTAGGATAAGTGTCTGAAATGGATCTCTTGTACTATAATTTGATGGGCCTCTTCCTCTAGAAATCAGTTATTTGAGCAAAATATATGTCTTATCTATCGCATAATAATTTGACAGGATCAATTCCAGAAATATTCTTCAATTTAAGTAATATAGAGAGTCCACACCTTTCCTACGACAAGTTAATTGGTCAGATTCCCACACAACTAACAAAGCTATACACACTTCCATTAGGCAAGACACTAGACAGATAATCAATTCGGAACTTTTGATGAAGCAAGTTACGAAGATAACCCATAGCTCAAATCACAGTCCAAGGACACTGTCAACTGTTGATGAAGGCACAAAGGCAGAGAGGATGAGTCCTAGAAAGATGCCTTCTTGAGTTTTGCAGGATCATTCATGGTAGTATTTGTTGGGGTCGTCTTCTTCTCCACTGTTATTTTCTCTACTTAACTTCTGTCTCAACATACTATTCGGTTTTTTCTGTAAGCAAAAATCCCATTGTTTCCTTAGCAAAGCTTGTGGTTGCAAGTATTTAAACATCTTGATTCGCCACTATGCACGTCGAACGATTGGATGGTCATAGTTTCCGTCTTTCCCTATGAATTCGGTAATGAGTATCACCAGATTTTTTTTTTTCGTTATGAACTTGTGGGGAATTTCTGATTCCCAGAAACCGGATTCAACACTAAATCGAACCCCTAAAAAGAGTGCGGAAGACAAGCCCGGAAAAACACATGTATCACCGATCCTAAGGCACATCATGATATCGAACATACCTTGTTAGCCACAGCCTAAACACCGATGTTGATTTGAAGAAGAAAGACTGAACCCGTTCTATCCGATGATGTCAATTAGCCTTGAAGGGAAGAAGAAGTCGTCGCTAGCTCTTGTCCTTCTTTTTGGAAGGAGAGGGAGAGAGGGAACGTACGTTATGTGAAAGGTGCGTTTTTCCCTCTCTTTTCTCCCTTAAATATGTCCTCTCCAAAGGACGTGTCCCTTCGGTAAAAGGCACTCCTCCAAAAGGTACAACTCTTCAACGTGTCCCTTCATCCATGGGCCCAAAACTTGTGGGCCAGGCTTTTAGGCCCATCATGGGCGGACGGGCCAGCTCAGGCCCATCACATTAATTAAATAAAACCATCATCTCCCACTCGCACATGGTGGGCTGAACCAACATGGGCGGACAGGCCCTACTGAGGCCCATCAATTGAAAAACCATTAACTCCCACTTTACATGGTGAGCTGAACAGAATCCTCTTTTCCTCACTACAACATTCATACTGGTGAATAGTCCGTGCGACCAGCATACTTTGAGAGCTCGTTGCTATACATCTGTTAGGAATATACAGCAGCTCATAATTGGCATAACACTCTGAGTAGATTTAGTATGCAGTACCCTAGATCGATCGATCACATTTATATCTCTCTTGATCTCTTTTAAACAATGATATATTTATTGTATTCACAATTATGATTATCCCAAAAACAGTCATAATTGGTCGACCAGTGAATACAAAACTACAATGTGATTCTCCAAATCCGATCTTCCTCTTTCCTTCAAAATCTCAATTTCAGTTCAATTTGCTTTTCTAGAAATGTCCCATTAGATCGAATCAATTTATGATCATTGGCAACATCCTAAGATAGCAATCATTGAATAGAAATCTTGAGAATAAGTAAGAGTCATAAGGGCAATAAATTGAGGAATTATTTTCCTCAAGAGTCTCATACGGCATAAAAGTTGAGATCAAACTTTTGCCACTCTTATTGGTCGTAACACGCATACGTAGTATGAAATACGTATTACGGTATTTAACTCCTTTCCCATGGAGCGTATGTCTACACCTTCAATACCATACATATGATAGTTTAGACATACCTAATGTCTAACTTGAGTTCACATTTTTACTCATTCACAAAATTCATCAAAACTCACATCTGGTATCATAAACAGATAAAGTAAAATATGTGGGTTATTTTACTTTCGGACATAGTACATATCATGTCCTCATCTTAACACTTAGTTAAGGCGACATATATATTTTAAGCTTAAGCTCTTGATTATCACCTAGATAATAAGCTTAAAAACCGTCTCATCTCTATTTATCACATAGTAAATAGAGGCGATTACCTGTGTGAGTGGGCTAATCTTATATCTGTCCGACATACTAACTCATACTTAAAGTAATGCACTGAGCATTAAGATGCATAAAGATCAAACAAAGATGCATAGGCATTAATGATGAAAAAACACAAATTCATTAAATGTGAACAACTCAGGGAAATTACAATATCCAGTACATCAGACTCTACGCAATCCTAGAGATTTTACATGACCACAAAACACATCTCTAGGTATTGGCTTTGTCATAGGATCTGCTACCATTCTATGCGTAGATATGTACTGTAAGTTCACATCCTTTCGTGCAACCATATCTTTTACAAAATTATACTTGGTATTTATATGTTTGGTCTTGCCATGATATTTTGGATCTTTGATGTATGCTATAGCTGCTTGGCTATCACAGTTAACCAATAATGGATTTGCAGCTTTCTCAATAACACCTAAATGATCCAAAAATCTCTTAAGCCAAACTCCTTCTTGTACCGCTGCTGATAATGCCACGAATTCAGCTTCCATCGTGGACAATGCTATACATGTTTGCTTCTTACTACTCCATGATATGGCACCATTGTTCAGTAAGAAAGCAAATCCAGAGGTAGATTTCCTCTCATCTAAATCTCCTCCCCATTCAATGTATGTATAGCCTTCAAGTTGCAGATCCTTTCCTTGGTAATTCAGCTTGTAATCAGCAGTTCCCTTCAGATATCTCAGTATTCTTTTAACGGCCTTCCAATGTGCTTGACTTGGATTGGATTGGTATCTACTCACCATTCCAACTGCAAAACATATGTCGGGTCTTGTACACATCATAGCATACATTAAGCTCCCAACAACACTAGCATAAGGAACATGTTTCATTTGTTCCTTTTCTTGTAGAGTCCTTGGACACAGTCTATGGCTCAATCCTTCACCTTTTGCAATAGGAGTATCAATGGGTTTACAATCTTGCATACGAAATCGTTCAAGAACCTTATTTATGTATGTTTCTTGCGAAAGAGATAATGATCTCTTCGAACGATCTCTTGAAATCTTAACTCCAAGGATGTATGCAGCTTCACCCATATCTTTCATCTCAAAGTTGGAAGATAACCAACTCTTAACAGTATTAACAAACTCCATATTGCTTCCAGCAATCAGTATATCATCAACATATAATGATATGATTACAAATTGATCTTTGGATCTTTTGATATATACACAATGATCCTCATCTATCATTGTAAAATCATATGACATTATGGCATTATGAAAACGTATATACCATTGTCTCGATGACTGCTTTAGGCCATATATCGATCTCAAAAGTCGACATACTTTTCCTTCTTAGCCTTCCATAATGAAACCAGTAGGTTGTTCCATATATATTTCTTCATCTAATTCTCCATTGAGGAAAGCAGTCTTTACATCCATTTGATGTAACTCTAGATCCATACTAGCCACTATTGCCAAAATTATGCGAATCGAGGTAAATCTCACCACATGAGAAAATGTTTCTTCATAATCAATTCCTTCCTATTGTTTATACCCTTTCGCCACAAGGCGAGCCTTATGCATTTCTATCGAGCCATCAGCTTTACGCTTTATTTTGAAAACTCACTTGTTTTCAATAGCTTTGCGTCCTTTTGGAAGGTCAACCAGTTTCCAAACTTGGTTTGACTTCATTGACTCCATCTCAACTTCCATTGCATGAATCCATTTTTCCTTACTAGGCCAATTTAGAGATTCATTAAGATTTCTTGGCTCATCCTCATCTTGCGGAGCAATCATAAAAGTTTCCCCTTCAATGTCAAAACGTCGACGGGGAATACTTTGGCGACTTGTTCGCCATATGGGAGATTGTACACTTTGCACATCATTCCCCATTATGCTCCCACTGGGATTAGATAATGATGATGTCGTCTCATCATGTGGTTGTAATTGAGAATGAGTTGAATTCAATTAATCAATTATCATATTACTCCCACTTGGACGAACTCCACTAATATTGTTATCTTGATCCAAGGTTTCAAATATGGAGTAATCTTCCCCTATTTCGCCCTTCTTAGGAAATTCATCCTTTAAGAATGTGACATCCCGTGATTCAAATTCAGTTATACTCCCATTTTTCTGCTCACCTATGAACACATACCCTTTCGAGTGTTCGGAGTATCTTATGAAAATACTCTTCTTTCCTCTGGGACCTAATTTCCCAAACTTGTGAGAGGACTCATGTGTATAGGCAGCACAATCCCATGGCTTAAGAAAACTTAAGTCCGATTTTCTACTTATCCATAACTCATATGGAGTGGAAGTAACTGATTTGGAAGGCACCCAATTAAGTATATAGGCAACAGTTAACAACGCATCACTCCAAAAAATAATAGGTAAGTTAGCATGTGCCATCATGGACCTAACCATTTCCAGTAGGGTTCTGTTTCTCCTTTCCGCAACACCGTTTTGTTGAGGAGTATATGAAATAGACAACTGTCTTTCTATTCCTTTTTCATCACATAATTTTCTGAACTCATCGGATAAATATTCTCGACCTTGATCGGATCTTAATACTTTTATTTTCTTGTCTAATTGATTTTCTACCAAGTTCATAAACCTTTTGAAACAACTTAATGCTTCAGATTTATGAGAAATCAAATAGACATATCCGAATCGAGTATAATCATCTATAAAAGTGATGAAATAAATAACCTCATGCCTTCCTCTCACATTCATTAAACCACAGACGTCAGAATGGATTAAATGCAGAGGAAATTCAACTCTTTTACCTTTTCCAAATGGTTTCCTTGTCGTTTTCCTTACCAGGCAATGCTCACATATAGGCAAATCGACTTTTTCAATGTTCCCCAACAAGCCCTCTTTGGCTAGTCTATTCATACGTTGTTGGCTAACATAACCAAGTCTAGCATGCCACACATTCACATCATTATCATATGAATTAGGAGACGTGAGAATGGAATAACAAACATTTGCATTAACATAGTCAATATCTAATACAATGAAACCATC
The DNA here is from genome assembly GCA_007663325.1 of Eucalyptus pauciflora. NCBI lineage: Eukaryota > Viridiplantae > Streptophyta > Magnoliopsida > Myrtales > Myrtaceae > Eucalyptus > Eucalyptus pauciflora. The sequence goes on along the minus strand of VMYD01000328.1, from coordinate 168,570 downwards.
CAGAAAATAACCACAACCATAGAAATTTGTATCCAAAAACAAATCCACACCTCTATTATGGAAGTTCATATAAAAACCTAGCTTGACCAACAATAAAACAAACACTAAATTTCAACGAATCTCCGGAGCATACAATACATCATGTAGGAATAAAGTGCGTTCACCACGCATGTTCAGTTGGCAGGTGCCAATTCCTTTTACTTCAGCTCTAGAGTTGTTTCACACATAGATCCACTTAGTTCCAGTTGGTACTCGTCGAAATTTCACGAAGGATTCTCTATCCTTCGCTACATGGTCTGTTGCTTCTGAATCTATAGTCCACAAAGGATTAGACTCAGTTAAAAATACAGAACTTGACACATAGGCAAAGTTCTCAATAGTATAAGGGGTGTGTACCTTCTTTGGCTCGCGACAATTGCGGGCATAGTGACCTTTCTCGTTACAGTTGTAACACTTCACCCTTGTCAGCTTCTTCATTCGAGGACGTTTTCCTCTGTCATGTTGGTCAACCTTTGGCTTCTTCCCTGAAGGACCTGCTCCCTTGCCTTTCCTTTTATCAAACCAGTTAGGACGTTTGCGCTTGGAGCTCGAAACTCCATGTGAGCTAGAACCAACATGATAAATTTCAGCTTTCGGCTTAGCCGCCAAGATGCGGTCCTCTTCTAGCTCAAGATGACGCACAGCATCCTCAAAGGTTTTGATATTTTCATTATGGGTCAGGTGCACCTTCATATGCTCCCAACTCTGAGGCAAGGAACGAATCACTGCTTGCACTTGCTGCTCATCAGTCAGGACATGGCCAGCATCTTTCAACTCATTTATCATGTTTGACATCTTTCTAAGGTGTTGCTTCATGGTCTAACCATGAGGCTTCTTATAAGAGTCAAACCTAATAGTGAGTTGTCTCAGTCTGGTTACCGAAGTATGACCAAACCTTGCTGCCAATGCTTCCCACATTTCCTTGGCATTCTCAAAACGCTTGAACTCTCGCATGACGTCATTTTCCATGCTACTCAGCAACGTAATGCGAGCAAAGGAGTTCTTTCTTTTCCATGTAGCAAAAGCTTCCTTATCTCTCTTATGCTGCGCAGTGTTTCCTTCTTCAGGTTCTACCATGGTCAGGTTAATAGCTTCTAGTGCCTCTTGCTCTTCCAGCACATATTGGATTTTCATATGCCAGATTTCATAGTTGTCGCCATTGAGCTTTTCACTTTTGTTCAGCTCGGCAACTATGCTCTTTGTGGCTGAAGCCATTGATCTGAACACATCAGACATATATGCACGAATAATTAATGCCTATAATTTATGCATCTACTTTGCACAGACCCATCATACTAATGAACAATTTCAAGTAAGGTTTCAAAATCAAAAGGTCACTATGTTCCCAATCATCCTCCAAAAAATCCTAACTTAAACATATCATTAATATAATTGTCCATGCAAAATAAATTCTATGAAGCTACAAATAACTTCTATGAACTACCCACAGCAGTCAATAATAACAGAAACAAATAATATTTGACATCCAATAATGATATAATAATAATGCTTTCACATAATACAACCAACATATTAGTTGCTACATCAACAACAACCAGATATAAAACATTACATAAGATGTCCACAAAGCATACTAAATAAAGATCAGCCAAAACAACTAACACCACTTCAAAAAATGAATAGGGAAAGATCATTTTTTCTTCAATTTCTTGATTTTTTTTTTGTAACAATCAGTTAATAATCATCTATAAAAGACATCACAATACTCCTATATGAAGCAGCTTTGTTGACATCCCATATGCGATTCAACACTCCTTTCCATTCTTGTGGAAGAGTGTTCATGAAAAATCGCACCATCTCAGACTATGGCATGGGACGACCATTCCATATGACTTTTTGTATCTTCTCGTTGACTTCAAGAACATGATTAATTAAGTCACCACTCTCCCATCGATAATCAGTCAGCTTAGCTATCAACTTAGAAAGCCTTTCCTTTTGTTTATCGGTAATTACGCGAATAGGCGTACGTAACTGAAGGGGAGGCATTGTTCTTGCAACAAATGCAGAACAAATAAGGGATTACATATAATCTACATTGACTCAATTGGAAAAAAAAGAAACAAATTCCTTTTTTTTTTTTTTTGGCTCAACGGTCGCGGTCAACAGTCGGGCCGGTCACCTGGTCGGACGAACCGACCGGCACGTGCGTGGCACGCGCTAGGGGCCGAAACGACGCGCCGTTTCTCGCGCGCGTGCGTCGCACGCGCCTGGGCGAAACGGCGTGTTCGCCCGCGTTTCAGCGGGGGACCGAATCGGCGCGTGCGTTGCACGCACCGATGGCCCCCGTGCGTTCCGGCTGCACGTGGCGGCGCATCCGGCAGCCTCCGACGGCGATCCGCGACTCATTTTTCTCGTATCGACGAGAGCTTCATCCCTGCACTATCAAAAACGAATTTCGACTTGCACAAAATCACGAAACACGGCGAACAGTAGGCGGGTGTCGGGTTTTTCCATCCCCGATCGACCAAAATTGATTTTTCTCGAAAATTCAATAAAAAATCATTCAAAAAACATGAAAAGGGATCGGGAAAACATGAACTACGGCTTTGATACCAATGTGGGGAATTTCCGATTCCCATAAACCGGATTCAACACTAAATCGAACTCCTAAAAAAAGTGTGGAAGACGAGCCCGAGAAAAACACATGTATCACCGATCCTAAGGCACACCACGATATCGAACGTACCTTGTTAGCTACAGCCTAAACACCGATGTTGATTTGAAGAAGAAAGACTGAACCTGTTCTATCCGATAATGTCAATTGGCCTTGAAGGGAAGAAGAAGTCGTCGCTAGCTCTTGTTCTTCTTTTTGGAAAGAGAGGGAGAGAGGGAACGTACGTTATGTGAAAGGTGCGTTTTTCCCTCTCTTTTCTCCCTTAAATATGTCATCTCCAAAGGACGTGTCCCTTCGGTAAAAGGCACTCCTCCAAAAGGTACAACTCTTCAATGTGTCCCTTCATCCATGGGCCCTAAATTTGTGGGCCGGGCTTTTAGGCCCATCATGGACGGACGGGCCAGCTCAAGCCCATCACATTAATTAAATAAAACCATCAGAACTAAAGGAAAGATCATTGTGGTCAGAGATGAAGTAACCATAAAAAAGAAAAACTATGGCTGTGACTTCTTATCACAGGTTGACAAGTGCTTCTTTTATTTTCCTTGGGAATTTCTACAGTACACTAGCATATTTTACTGCCTCCCTTTCTATGAACCTAACTACAAATCGTAAACAATTTGATAATGCGTTCCGACATATTTGGACTTAACTTCAACGACATGTTGTAAGGTACACCTGACCACCATAGAAGTGGCTGATTTTGTGAAGCCAGATCAGCTGTTAACTGTCTTTGCCAATACTTAGCTGATTTTCCTTTGAGATTTAGCAGCATGATTTTCGGAATAAAGCTTCGCTAAAGGTGCAAATTAGATCATCTGAGTTTCTTTTCTTACTAACGGTGGCTCCTTCTTGGACTTCCAAATTCTTCATAGCTCGCGCTTCTTTCAGACATTTTTTTTTTTTATTTTATCACAGAGCTTTGATAGATGCAGAGATTGCAAATGGGCTTGAGCAAATTCCATGTCTGCAAATTCTATCTGCTTACATCTTTCGCCTTTTCCCGAACCCCATTAGGTAGAGACTCTTAGTAGTTCCATATGTTGTATTGGTCCATGACTTAACTTCTTAAAATTCACCACGCAAAGGACCAGGTAATTCACCATCCTCCCGCTTTAGCTTTTCTCAAACTATTTTCACGGTGGTGGTGGTGGTGGTGGTGGTAGCAGGACACTATAGCGAAAAAGGAAAAGTAATAGTAGAACTAAAATTATGGAGCAACAACCCTACAAACAACTCAAAATAAGATGAAAGCAGAAAATATTATTACCCACATATGATCACATTGTAAATCAAATCATCCATGGAAAATGAGAAAATATAACAAATACAATGAGGATTTCACTTCTTTATAAATGGAGGCGTCTCCTCTGTCATGGAGCGCCATCTCGCCTCGAGGCTTCTTGATTCACACAACCCCAGCAAATAGCTCACACTTGGTTCAATCGAAATGGATCGAATTTTAACAATTTTTTTAGTATTGTCACACATTTCTATTGCACCCGACTCTATCCCACCACTGTAAGAGCAACAGAGTAGCGCCATAATGAGCCAACGCACCCATGATCACGAAGACATGAAATATCTGATGGCTGTGACCAGCGAGGTCGAACCAACCCGGTTTTAGTCTCTCAGGAATCCTGCTAACAAAAAACCAAGTACCTCTAATGTGAGACAGTGCCATGGCCGACTCATAAGCAAGGGTGATCGGGCACAGGGGATTGCTCCAATTCACAATACAGGCATGATCGCAGGTACAATACCGAAAAACTCCATGGACGAGAAGAACATTGCCCGCAACGCCTGGAATTTCCCAGAAGAAAGAGAAGGGGCAAGCAGTGTCACGATGGTGAAAATCCCCATCGCTGTTATTCTACCTATCAGTTGCCAATGGGGCTCGCACTGGAAAATGCAGTAGATTGGGGGGAAGAATGAGGTAATGATCATGGCTGTGATGCTGACATGGTCCATCCACAGCAGTTGGATGTTCAAGCAGTGTGAGTGTCATGAGAAAAGGGGTCAAATGCTGCTCGAGAGGAGGCAGAACATGGATCCGCCTAAGAAGACGAAGAACGGCCACTGTGTTGCAGCTGAATGGAGTGAACTGATCTTCATTCCTTCTTCTGATATCTTATTCAAGTTCACCAAAGAATTTGTACCCTGAAAACTATATTGTGTTAGATGCATCTGGAGACTCCAAAAGACAGCATTCCTTTTGTAAGTCGAATGAAACACTATTGGCGTGCCACTCACCAAAAGCAATTCCTTTGAGTAAGAGATATTAGTTCCTGCACTAGTAGAGTTTGACCTGCACAAATGGATTTGTATATCAAGCCATTGCCTAATCTATGAAAATACTAGTCGGAGTCTAATCTTCAGATCATAATCTATAGAAAATGGTTCAATCCTGTCTGCCAGAGTTTGACCTGCACAAGTGGATTTGCATATCAAGTGAATGGGCAGAGTACAAACTGAATAACTATCTAGCTTGCTTAAGCTGACACTTTCAAATTCAATTTGACAACCAGTAAACTACTCTTCACTATAAAAGCTATTACCACTATGATTTGGTTCAGAAAATCTCAGCAGCAGTGCAATAGTTTATTACAATGTCCACCATGTGTGAACTTTTTGTTGACATACACTGTGCTACTTGCGTGGAAAATGATTATCCATTGATAGTGGACTGAATCTATGTTGTATTACCAGGAACAGAGAGATTTTCAAATGGATTGGATCTTTAATTTCTGTTTGAAAAGAACGGAAATCTCTATTAATGCTTTGATTCCATCATGGTAACTTATCACAGATGACCCTCACTATCCATCTTAATTTTGCACTTGCATTTTGAACAAAGACTGTCTTGACTGTCAGGCTACTACTCCTGAAATTTAGTAGCAATGAAATTGGTGAGCACGACCCTTGCATATTCCTCTGAAACAAACTTTCACAGTTTAATTTATGTGCCTGCACTTAATTTCACAAACTTGAGTTATTCATCTATGGTACCTGCAATTTCGATACAGCACCAAAAGAAAATAAAGGTTAATGGCAATTTTGGTGGCTGGTTGCTCAGTATGGTAACAAGCCACGAATATCACAATACTACATTGACTTGTACATACCAAGAGCGCATTTCTGCTAATGAACAGGTAGTTAATATCTAAGCGAATGTGACTATGAAATTTGACAATTTTAAGCTAGTTATGGAGGATTTCATCAAAACAGGGTAATTCAAACATCCTCACCAAATGAGCAATTCAGCAAGCTCTCTAGTGAGTTTGAGTTATAACTTGCACCTACAAGCCTCATCTCAGATTACACTTGAGACCGTGAAATCAAGCTATGACAATCAACACAGATCGAGCTGCTACTGACAAATTTCTCACTATAAATGTATAGCTATGATTCCCACTCAGACAGAAATTATGTGTTCCATTCGATATGGTCGAGGCTCACCAGAATGTTCACGCAAGTATAGGATTGAATGACACAAAACGCACCTTGAGAATAGGCCGAGAAGATCCGCCACCTGAGGCACGTTCACAAAATTGGCCACCGTCAGTATCAGAAACACCAGGAACCCAATCAAATGCCTGCTCCCCATCACACACAGGACGCAAAAGAGATCACCACAAATCACCAAAAAAAAGAAGAAGAAGAAGAAGAAGAAGATAAAAATGAACTCAAAAAGAAAATATGAACAAAGATGGCCACGCATAATAATAATAAATAAATAAAAAGCGTCCTACTAAAAGCACATCATCCATCCTTACGTCCAGACGTGGAGCGTCTCGTTGTGCCAACGGAACAAGCTGAGGGCGGCCTCGGCGAGCCACCAGCTGGCACGGGTGGTGGTCGAGGATGAACTCGTCGTCCTTCACGTACTCTGGCAGCTCCCGGAACAACGCCAGCGCGTACCGCGATGCCGACGTCGTCCCTCCGCAGCAGCTGCATTTTCAAGCAGTGCGAGTGCATTTTCAAGCAGTGCGAGTGGCATGAGAAGCAGAAGCGTCGGTGAAAATCGATGGCCCATCGTCTTTCCCCATTGCCATCACTCCTTCTCCATCTCCTCCTCCTCCTCCTGCTCTTCCGCTGGGCGCTTCCTTATCGATTTCTGCTGAATTTGTTGGTCTCCTTCCTCTCCTCCTTCGCTCCATCTCGATGTGGCCTTTTCTAGGGGTGTGCAACGGGAACCACCCGAACCGGGAACCGGTCGGACCGGACCTAACCGGCCGGTTTTGGGCGGTTCTCACCGGTTCCTGGTTTCTAATCTTGGAACCGGTAGCCGGTCGGTCCGGTTCCCGGTTCCAAGGTGGGAACCGGACCGAACCGGACCGACCGGACCGAACCAAATTTTTTAATATATAATTTATATACATAGAATTAATAAAATATATAAACATGATTACTTATTGCAACCAAAATTGCAATTTGAGGTAGGAACATCTTATGTGGCCAAAAGACCATTAAAACCATTTTCGTTACTCTTTTATTTATAGAAAAAATCTCCTTGTTAGTAACGTGGGCTGTGACTTGAGTTCTCTGTTTTCAGGGTTCCTCGAGTGGTACTAGCAAGTTAGTTATCGAGAGAAAGAGGGAAAGTAAGAGACTCTTTCTTTTTTAATTGATTTATTGGGGATTTTGTGATGAATGGTTGAATGATCCTTGCTTTGTGTTTTGTTCTGCCTGCTTGAGGAAATTAGGTGATATACTCTTTAGCGAATAAGATTACAATTTTTTGACTTCTAGTGATTAAAATGTCCCCACGTTACTTGTTTATAGGATTACAATTTAAGCCAAGTCCAACCCTTAGCCAAATTGTTCATGGCCTTTATGGTAAAGTTAAGTGTGAAACACACGAAGTGTGAATCACGTAAGTGAAGTTTGAATATTTTGCACGTGGGAACATATGTAATTAGTTTCGTTGAATCGCCAGAAAACCGAATTGAATTGATCGGTCCGGAGTGCGGTCACTCTTTAATGCAAAAAAGTAGAGCCAATTTTGTTGGACCGGACCGGAACCGATGGTCCGGTTCGGTTCCCGGTCCTAGGACCAAATGGTCCGGTCCACGGTTCGCAATTTTGGGAACCGGTGCTCCCGGTCCGGTTCCCGGTCCGATTCCCAGTTCCAAGGTGGAACCGGACCGAACCGGGAACCGATCACCCCTAGCCTTTTCCCTTTCTGTGGAGAACTCAGAGGAGGAGGCCTTTGCTTTTGTTGGTAGGCCGGTCGGAGAAGAAGATGAAGAAATCGTGGAGGCCTTATTTGGCCCAATATCAGCGCCTCCTTTGTATCTCTTGATATATCTTTTTCAAGATTAAGATTTAAGATTTTTTTTTATTATTTCTTGAAAAAATGATTTTTTTTGCAAGTTTTATTCAGAATTTGTTAAGAAATCAAATAATAAAAAAATTGAAAGCTTCAACGCCAAATCAAAATGTTTTTCGCTCAAATTGACCAAAAAAAAAAAAAATCAAGGTTCTTAATTTTTATTATTTAGACAAAACTTCATTCATTCACTTACATATTTCAATATAATGGCAACTGCACTAAACTTTTTTTACTAAGACATATTTGCTAATTAACAGTGGCAATTTAGATTTGAATCGGTGCCTTAATGAAAATCACAGAGTATCTAAATAAAATTATGCCATCAAATCAATCGATAGCTACGATTTAACAAAATCTCATATTTTATGATCAAGGAGAAGTGTCAAAATTCAATCAATTTTTCTTTAAAAAAAATACATCTAGGACCCTCTACCAATGTCTATAAGACTTTAATCTACTTGTGGTTGGTGAAGTGTGTGGCCTAGAGCGAAAGTATAAAAAAATATCTCTAATAAAGTAGAGATTTTGGTATGCGCCAAATCAATGGAAGTGGTGGAAGTGGCCTATATAAATAGGTCTTCAAGTGCTAGTAGAGAGAGCATAGAACATACTAAGTCCAAACCCTCTTCCCATGCACCAAACTTTGTAAATCACTATGCATTAAGTACGCCCTTAGCTCGTCCCAAACTAACACAGAGAGCTCTTTTTGTACAAAACAAAATAACTAGCCCTCTATCCAAACTACATAAATAAATAGACAAAAACTATCAAATCTTTACATCCTAATTCAAAGAAAATGGTTCAATCATGTCCGCCGACGGGAAAAAGTACACCATGGTAAAAGTGAATGGGCATAGCACTAATAGAACAACTATCTCGCTTGCTTGAAGCAATATATTTCAAATTCAATTTGACACCCAATGAGCAACTCTTTACTATAAAAGCTATTTACTATTTCGATTTCATTCAGAAAATCTTAGCAGCAATCAACTTTCAAAGCATTCTACAACAGTATATTATAAAGTCCACCCATTTGTGAACTTTTTCTTGATACAGATGGAGCTACTTGCGTTGAAAAATGAGTATCTGTTGATATTGGACTAAATCCATGTTGTACTACCAAACGGAGTTTTTCTGGTGGATTGGATCTTTAATTTCAATTTTTATTTTTACTTTTTTGTCGAAGAAAACATTTCATTTCATCTTTCAACATTTTAATTTCTATTAAAAAAGAAAGTTAATTTCTGTTAACGCTTTGATCCATCGTGCTATCCAATTACATATGAACTTTGCTATCCATTCGACTGTCAAGCTAGGGCTCCTAGAATTTAGTGGCAATGAAAATGGCAAGCAGGATCCTTGTATACTCCAACAAAATAAATTTTCCAGGTTTAATTAACGTCCTTGCAATTAATGCCACAAACTCGAGTAATTCATTTGTGGCACATGCAATTGCGATACAACACGAGAAGAAAATGAAGTTTTAATCTAGCTTCAAAGTCTGAGCCAAGTTCAAATTCCTTTCTTAAGAGATAAACACCATAGTCAATACATATTATGAGTAAGCTAACAATCAATTATGGCATCATACAACCAATACTTTCATATGTAGAGATAATCAAGAAAAAGCTCAAATATAAGCTCACCATAATATTAAGCTATACTTACTTATACTCAAAAGGACAAAAAGCTTAGGTGAATGGATTATGAACAAATTAAGTGGATCCACATTTCGCCACATCTTCAAATATGCGACTTCTTTCTCCTAAAACCCTTGAATGTGTATCTCAACAATATCCTCAACCCAATTCTTCCACTATTCAATTGATTTCACTTCCAGCCTAAGGTAAATGGTTAGTCAAGTAAATCTTTTGGCCAAACATAAAAAATGAAGTACTTCTCTTCTATATTGAGAAACCATCCTCAGCTGCCTACTACATCCTCCTGATATTACAAGGAGCATCTCGAGAAAGGTTTTAGATTCACCCAATTCAGTCGGCCAAAACAAGGAACAATATTTTTTAATCCAATGAAAAAAAAAAAAAAAGAGGCAGGCAAATTGGCTAGATGGCTACAACCTCACTCAAATCCAATCGAGTAAAAAGGGACAAGAAACTCCCAACATCCTTACCAATCTATATCAAGCCTGCCCAACAAGGACATCCTTCTAATGTGTACGCGGCGCAGGAGCTGGCAGCTGCGCTTTTTCCATTGGCTTCCTCCTCCTGTGCCACTCAAGACCCTCCGAGAAGAGCAGCATATGGCCTTCTCTTGCTTGGATCAACTACTTGTGCGCTCCTCCTCACAACTTCTCGAGCCAAAGCCCGTCCATTTGCTGCATCTTGAAGACCTTCACCACGTTCACCAATCTCTCGATTATGAACACGAGGCTTCTGAAAATGCCCAACCATATCCAACTCCTTCCATGCATTCATGGAATTTCAATGCAATCAAAGTTCTGTCATTTATTGAAATAAGGTACATGCCCACTTGCTAAAACATCCGCATGGCAACTGTGTTGTGCTAGGATTCACATGCCTCAAAGACTCTTACCAGGTTTTGAAGCTTACTAAAGAAGGCAATTGATCCAAGCTTCACCAATTTACTCGGCATCAACTGTAATATACACGCCACATTCTAAAAGAGTACGAATTTGTTTTTTCTCTACACTAATTACATCCCATGGTTTTCTCTATGATTCAAGTTGTTTGTCCTAGGCTAGTTCTCTTAGCTGGATTCGTACAATTAATCGACTCCATTATCAGCCCTAGGATCTCACTCCAAAAATGATCTTATCTGAGTTGAATCTAAAAAGCAAATCTAATGAATTATTTCCAACCGAATGATAAACAGGAACAAGGAACTGACCAGCAGCTCGGTACCGTGGTGGAGAGTCTTGGCCTACTCTCAGTTGTTCATGATTGCCTTGACCAAGAAGAGCAAACTTCCAGCTAGAAACGGGATGTGGATGCTCTGTTTCACTAAGTGAAACTAAAAAAATAAAAATAAAAAACAGATGGCATGCATAATCGTAGTCCCTAGATACAGACGCGCATTTTTATTTTTTTTTTATCCTTTTATATTTCTTATTATTTTTTCAAGGAAAAGAGAATCCATCACCCACCGCAGCATTGATAGAGTAAGACTAAATTTGATTGTGCATTTGAAGTCAAGCAAGCAATGTCATCAAACCACAACATCAAAACGAGCATTCACTCCTGGAGATTAAACAGTGGAATCTTAGCCAAAATTCGCACATCAAAAAGACCGATCAAGCAAGATTTGTCCAACAGAAGAGACTTCGACACCTCCAACATTTCCATTCCCATAATATCCAAAACATTCGGGTTCCAACATCATTCAACTCCATCCGCACAATAAAAAAAGATGACAAATCCCTCAAACCCAAATCAATTCATATTCAGACAGATCCTCCTTCTTTCAGACACACTAGAATTTCCAAGTAGGGAACTCAAACAAGGCTGGTTAATCAACAATATATGCTCTTTCGGAACAACAAACCAAAAAAGCCGAATATGAACACTCTTGAATAATCCAATTTGTATTCGCCTTCTCTCTCGAAACAAATCCGGTGTACATAAACTCAAGGCCAGAGCCAAGATCTCAACATGTACAGGAGCAAGCAGACAATCAAAGCTTTAACGCCAATTAGAGAATGACCGAGATTGGGCTAGCCTCATGCATGACGGTTCTCGAACAGCAAGTAACAAATCAGTAAATCATATCTCAGGGTCGATCTGTCTAATAATAACCATGCAAATCGCACCAAAATACTCTCAGATTGACTAACAACAGAAGCATATCAATACTGGAAGTCACTTGGGCAAAACATCGAACACCTGTTGAACATGAAATTCGAAGTGCTCGGGACATAACATTCAACAAATCATCGGTGAGGAATATAGAGCGAGGTGTTCATTCTAAAGATTATCAGAGACAAAATCGACGAATAGGAGGATAGGCGTGCACGGAAACATGCTCGGCTGAAGCCAAAACAGAGCATAGGAGACGGATACGTGGCCAGAGCCGTCCCTGGTCGAGATCAATGATCGTCCAAAGGAGAGAGATCGTAATGGAAAGTAACACCAAGACCTAGAACCGTCAAAGGGATTAATAGACGTAGATTGTGTGCTTCAGCAGCGATGGCTCTGAAACAGGGGCGAACGGAGCCTCTTCACAGCGGCGGAACTGGCGGCGATCGACCGCGGAATTGCTAATATCTTTATGTCTGTGCTCTCTACGATGACTACGTGCATCGGCGGCCGGCGATGGACAGTCGGCGATGGCTACCGGTGGCCTGAGGACGATGGGAAGGGAATCGCCACGAAAAGCTGCTGAACCTCGAGAGAATCGGACTGGCTTGATGGGCCTGTGTGTTTAATGGGTTTGATCTCTAGGCCGAGGCGCCCTTTGATGATGGGCTTGCTATGGCCCAGGCTGTTGTTGTGGATCAGGTTTGGGCTGTGCGAATTGGACAAGGCCCTTTCAATTATGACCCAATCGGAGCCTTTTTAAATTATTTTCTCTCTTTTTTATTATATATTTCTTTTGAAAGGAAACGATTTTTCTTTTTTTGAAGGTTCAATCCCTCCACGGTGTCTTGCCTCCAAGATATGACCATAGTGGATGTCTTGTATAATTGTCTTTCATGGGAAATTCCAACAAAAGTTCGATATTCGAAAGTCATGACATGTCAAAAAACGCATTCGATATTATGATTTAAGATAGAAGAAGATTGGCTGCCATACTTGTATAGCACTAAATTCATTGTTTTTTTTTTTTCATGTTGCTTGGATGGATGAACTCAAAGAAGTGAAGTTTATCTGACAAATGAACTCGAAGAAGTGAAGTTTATCTCACATATGGATTGGTACTTGGAAGAGAGATTGTTGAGTAATATGCAAGTACTAGATTATTACACACTCGATCATGTAATAATTGAGCGTGTAATGATATCCTCTCTCTCTCTTTATACTAAAAAGTGGATTAAATACATGAAACAATGTTTGCAGCTTGGAAAGAGTTTTATTGTTCCATCATGCCTTACAAAAAAACAAAATCAAACCAACGTGGAATTAATATTAAGTCTTTCATCTTTAGTTTAGTTACAGAAATTATATGAGCTATTGAGCTGGATGAAGCTTTTGTGGCAATTGTTAAGCTCGACAAAACTCGATTCGTTGTGCTGCTAGCTTGAAGAATTTTTTAAGCTAGAGTGCCCATGGCTGAGCCTGACGAAACTCGAGCAGCTTTGGCCCATGGCCAGAAGCTAGACAAATCTCGAGCAGCCGTGGCCGCAAGCTCAATGAAGCTCGAATGGTGTGGGCTGTGAGCTTAAAAGAAGCTTAGACGCTGAAGTGGCAATGGTTGCTAGCCTGACGAAATTAGAGCAACAACGGCCAAAATCTTGCAAAAGCCTAGAAGTTGGTGGTCATGGCCAAGTTTGACGAGACTCGCGAGGCAAGGTTTTGCCTTGCCTTGGTGGACGCTACGAAATTAGAGTAGCACTCCGTTTTTCTTTTTAAATTTTCAATTTATTTTCTTGATGTGGGACTTGGTGGACGGCAAATTTTCTTAATAAAGTAATAGAAAAAAATGTCACGGAAGCATTTTTTTGTAAATAAATGAAAGACAGAATTAACTGAGAGATTTGGTTACACCAATTCAACAAATTTTAAGACTTGATCGTATCTTTTTAAAGTTTTAATCAATTGCACTTTTACGACAAATTTAAAATTTTTAGTACAGTTATTCCTATTTTGTGGATCAGATTTCCAATAATTTTTGCACATGGCCCCAGAAAATATAAAATCAATGCCTTCTAACTAATTGATAAAATAAGTGATTCAACATAGGGTCCACTCATGTAACTGGTCACATCCATTGGGTGCAAAGTGATCCGCACGCCACATAATAAATTATATAGATTTCCACATACACTCTTGCATCCACCATTATTATTGACTCTTCAATTTCCACAGAGAACTTGATTGGTCTTATGTGAAAGTGACTAAATCAGCTGTGGTGCCCGCCTTCTTCTCCATCATTTCCATGTCTGCAATTGTCAACTAACTTGAAGAATGGTTTGGATACTTGGAAAATGTCTGGATCATGACAAGCTTTAATGGCCGCGTGGGAGGAAAAGTTGAGTCGCATCTTTGACTTTAAGAGGTCCTAGCATAAAATTAAGGGTCCTCCGTTAGTACTAAACATGTGCGTGTGGACCCAGGTGGTGTCGATGTTGGAGGAAAGTGGAAACTGAAGTGGAAGTCGTTTAAAAGGATTCTTATAACACTAACAAAATATCCATGAATCGTACGAGTTGAAGCCCATATCTTTTTAGCTTTTATTTTTTCTAATGCTCGTACTTTTTTCCTTTATCTTATTCTTATTTTTTTAACAAAAAAAAATCTTGTTATCCTTTTACTTTTTAAAATTTCAATTTTTTTTCTTGATGTAGCGCTTGGTGGATGTCACGTTTTCTTAGGAAAGTAATGGAAAAAAAAGTCAGATCAGCATTTTTTTGTTAATGAAAGGAGATGTACTGAACTGAGGGATTTGATTTTATTAATTCAACAAATTTTAAGACTTGATTGTATTCTTTTGAAAGTTTAAAGATTAAATTGCACTTTTTCAACAAGTTTAACTTATTCCTATTTATGGATTAGATTTTCAGTAATTTCTTCACATGGATCTAGAATATACAAAATAGACTCTCAGTGCCTTCTAACCGATGAAACAAGTGATTCAATATAGGATTCACATAATGTAACGGATCACATTCATTGAGCGCAAGTGATCCACATCCCATGCGATAAACTAAATAGATATTCACATGCGCTCTTCCATCCACCATTATTATTGAACATTCAATTTACATGAAGAACTTGATTGGTTTTATATCAAAGTGGTTGAATCAGGTGTGGTGCGCGCCTTCTTCTCTATCATTTTCATGTCCTCAATTCTAAGCTAACTTGAGGAATGGTTTGCATACTTGGAAAATTTCTGCGTCACGACAAGATTTAATGATCGTGTGGGAGGATAAGATGTGTTGCGTCTTTGACGTGAAAAGGTTCCCGGCAGAAAATTAAAGTGTCCTTCATTTGTACCGAACTTGTGCGTGTGGACTTGGGCGACGATGATGATGGAGGGAAGTGGAAGGGGAAGTTGAAGTGGAAGTTGTTTAAAAAGATTCTTATAACACTAACAAAATATCTGTGTATCACACAAGTTAAAGCCTATATTTTTTTTTTATATTATTCTAACTAGCGATAGTTAACTGATTTTTCATTCATTGATACTTTAAGTGAAATACAAGATATATTGAATGTTGATTGGTATTGTGTGGATCAGCGTTATCAAATTGAACGAAGTTGTCTTATTGTTTCTTCAATGAGTCCAGAAAAATACCAATTTATGTGATATTTCTTGGCAAAACAACACCTATACTAAAACTTAATAACATCATTTCTTGAGAAATGATATTTGGAAGCCCTTATAACTTCCGTGAATCACTGATAACTTCTTCTTTTTTGGGTCCATTTGCTAATACTAATTTTTTTTAATCAATTTATTATATTCGTCTTATAATATTCACCTTTCTCTTTAGGATAAAACTCAAGCAGCTACGGCCCATGGCCAGGAAGCTCAGTGAAGCCTGGAAGCTAAAGTGGCAATAGTTGCAAGCTCGACGAAATTAGGGCAGCAATGGCCAAAATCTTGAAAAAGCCTGGAAGTTGGTGGTCAAACTCCCGTGAGTTGCACCATGGGTAGATTGCGGCTTTATAGTATAGTTTCTTTTAATATCGAAGATGAAGAAACATGGCGCCTTTACTAACTTGAATCTCACATTTAAAATGCATTTTTTAGGAACATCAATCTTAAATAAGTAATTGAGATTTTTTATTTAACTAGTGTAAAAGTTGATCATTTGTAAGTAGAACAAAAGAAAATGGAAGAGAACTGAGTTTTGGGACGACATGACTACCAGCCACAAAACTCCGTTCATTTAAATTTTTTAGTACCCTATAGATTTGATTTTGAGCATTAGATTTTCTTTTTGTTGGGAACCGAAGATGAAAGTTTAGAGCAGCTGGTGACAGCCCCTGTTATGCCCTTCCCGACTCCATGGTTGGAAATGATGTGTTCACGAGCAATTAATTACGCATCAGTACTCACTTAAGCACTATCACATTAAACATAATACATGCGTACTATACAATGTCGATATTTAAAAATGAAAAAAAAAAAAAAGTGACGATGCTTCACTAAGTCTGGCCTTTCATGCCTTAGGACTTCCCCAATTGGTTGCTCTTACTGCTCACTTGGGAGAAATAAATGGGTGATGAAGACATCGATTTCTTTAAAGTTCGATTATTCACTTATCTAAAGTAAACTCTCGCAAAAAAATCTACTAGTCTTGTCAACAAAGTAAAAAAACGAGCTAAAATCCTTACACGTGACCTGAACGTGCGATTGTTTACACGTGCTGACATGGGGAATCAGGCTAGTATAATGTACATAAATCACACATATATTTGCTACTTAATTACTGCTAGACTCATTACTCAAAATTGCAGTGTAAAATTGGAAAAAAATACTTAGAATTTCATCTACAAACATATATTGTTCTTCTTTCAGTGAAGAAGCCCCCATAATAACTAGGTCGCTTACATTGCATATAACAACTTCTAACGAGTACACTTAGAAATGGTTAGTATTAAGGGCTAATAATATCCATGCCACATTTGACCTAAACTAATTTTTGTATAACAAAAAATTTCAAACTGTTATACTTGTGTCATATTTATCCTAAATTAATATTTGCGTCAATACTATTGTACTCGTATCAAATTTATCTCAAAATGGTACACTCATGCTATATTTACCTCAAATTGTGGTGAATTTGGGATTTTTGGAATGTATGTAGCATGGGTTTACTAGTATGTGATTTTTTGTGACATGAAAAAATTTAGGATAAATGTGATACATATGTATTAGTCTGAAATGTTTTGTGATATTAACCTTGATAATAATAATGAAGTTACGAGAGTGATAATTGTTGCTTTGGTTGTGATACGGCTCAACTCAATCAAGTTGTGAACTGTGATCACATGAGCCCTTATCATATTTGCTCTCAAGATGTTATTTTCATTACACTTGTTTCATTGCATCGAATTTTGGATGGAAAAGGAAAAGAGAAAAACAAATCATAATTCAAATGTTATTTGCCTTGTAATTGTTTCATTTCATGTAACTAGGGAACGATAGTATGTTGGTTGATCAGTCAATTTTGACAAGTTTAATTGGTGCCTCCACTGAACATAGACTTCCTTGCTTGAGGAATATCACCGCATTGAACATATTTGAAGAGTATATACCTATAGAGCACATGCCGTGTCCATAGCGAAAGGTGATGCCAATAGTCTAAAATAAAAACTTGAAAAATAAGAAAAAAGAACGGTATCCTTTTGTTTAAAATTGATCTAGCATTGACACTTAAGATGGTTGGGTTAGTGATGACCAGACCGCTATGTTGGCATCTTCATGCAAGTGTTGCTCTAGAGAATTTGATTGTATTCTTACTTAAAAGTTTAAACTGCATTGAATTCAATTGAAAAGATTAAGATTGAATTCAAATTTATATAATAGGTTTAGAACTAAAAATGCAATTTTTCACCAAAAAAGTTTTGCACATGGACCCGGAATATGTAAAACAATATCTTTTACTAATAAATCTAGTCAGTCCTTTGGCCAAAAAGTCCACATATGACTTGCACAACATAACAAATCACATTCATTGAAAGCATGTGATTTGAATACAAGGCAATCAGTATTTTTCCACGGTGATTACTGAACATTTGATTTCCACAAAGAATTTGATTGGTTCTATTATAGTGATTGAATCAACTGTGGTCATTGCCTTTATCTCTATCATCTTCATGTCCTTCATTGTCAACATAATTGAAATGGTTTGCATACTTTTTCTAGGAAAAACTTCAGCGTCACGGCAAAACTTAAGGACCACTAGGGATGAAATAATGTGTCGCATCTTTACAAAAATTGGAAGGAACAAGAACTCCATTGTGTTTGGCTTCCAATCAACGCAATTTAGACCTCAAAGGAAATTAGACGTGAATTTGCCCCAAAAAAATATGGAAGGAAGGAAACTTCCTACCACTCTTTTTCCATCCACTCATTGAATGACCGCCAAAAAGGGAAGAATCATTATGTGACTCTTGAAAGGACAGGAATACTAATACCCAATTAAATTAGTGGATGAATTACTAAATTACGAAAACCATTTTATAATAGAGAAATTGCTCTGGAAGTAATTGCACATCATTAAGACATGACAACTTTTCTATATAGGCATCTATCAGTATTCATATTATTTTAGAAAAACTCAGTATTGGCCTAATGATGTATAAAATCTCTTATATATATGATTATAGATATTATACATTCCACGAACTAGTATTGTGCATCTAAACCACACATATTTATGTTACTTAACCACTAATAGATCCGTTACTCAAAATTGCAGTGCAATATTTGAAAAATAGTTTACAAATATATGATTCTTCTTTTAATAAAGAGGCCCACCTAAATAGATAACAACTATGTCGCTTACATTGCATATGACAACTTCCGGGTGACAAGTATGGTCAGAAATAGTTTGTATTGATTAAGTTAGAAGAGTGATGATCGTTGTGTTGGCTCTTATTTTCCTTTCAATGAGTCCAAACAAATACCCCTTTAATTGATAGTCTTGCCAAAAAAATACCTGTAATGAAAATTAACAAAATCAAGAAAAATAAATAAATAAACTCCACCTCTCCAGCACTTGGTACTAAAGATGGAAAATAAAAGATAATAAACAATTAACAAAATTCATAAGCCATCAAGAGCCCGAAAACCCGAATCGGCCCGACCGAATCGACCCCTGCATTTCTCAAGCACGAGTTAGATGGGACCAGTCCTTGGGTGTATTTTTCTAATTTTTATTTCAGGCTTGTTCAGACTACAAGCCTCAGGACCCAAGATGCCATTAGCAAAAATAAGTGAAGTAGAAAATATAATTGAATACAATGAGACGTAAAGGGCATACAGACATACGCAGATGAGAATGGAGGCCCAGTGTCGATGAAAGCATGTTATAAAGTATATTTTAAGTTTAGTAATTGCATTCACTCTATTTATATGACACTTTCCAATGGTTATATGTATAAAATATGGTTTGGTCATCATATATCTAGCTATATAATTCCATTAGAAATTGGAATTTGACAGGCCATGAAATCACTACAAAGCAAATTTTCGCGTAAGACCAATCTAGTGCTTCCGGGGGATAATGAGAAAATATGATTTGGAATATTATAATGAAAGATGTCAAGTTTTGAAGCTTCGTGTCAAAGATTTACACAAACGCAAAGGAAGCTAAGAGAACATAGGAGGGGTCGATAGTGAGTTAACATGGAGATACGAAGGAGTTACAGATTATTCACATTAGAAAGCCATTGACATCAACCGTTGCCTTTAAGATGATTAAATACAATTTCTCGAATGGTATTTATCAGCAAATTTACACCTTGAAGGAAATTAGATGTGGATTTACAAAAATAAGAATTATAAGGGAAAATAATTTCCATCATATCTCTATTTTCATCAACTCAGTTCAAAAGTAAAAATGGAAGGAAAGAAACTTCCACTTTAGTGACTACTAATGGATGAATTACTAAATTACGAAAATCTAATTATATATATTACATTAATTTATGATATTTTGAACGAAATTTCTCAAATGACTGGAGCATTTTGATATGGTGGTTAACATTACTAAATAAAGTTACTCTAGACTTTAGAAAATTCCAATCTTTTTTTAAATCCGCATGAGGACAATGGTCTAGTCACCCTTGCTTGACCAATTCTTTGGACTATTGGCCAAATGCTTTATGAGAAAAAGAAGTAATTAGTCTAGCGTTTTGTCGGGGTAAAGAGGAAAAATCTCATCCAAGATTACCTCAAGATGGAAAGATAAATTGTGTGACCGGGCCAACTCTCTTTTCCATCATCTTCATATTGCTTTTGGGTTAAAGAAACAATAAATTTAGTCAAGATCTTGCGACTTACTTTCTATAATGGAAATCCCTGTCATAAAGGTAAAGCATTTGCCGTCTCCTACGGTAGGCAGCCAAAACGACTTGGAGAAATCCAAGTCAAGCTATAATGGACATCCCTATCTAAAAAGCATTTCACAGCTTTTATCGTAAGTGACCAAAATTATTTTCTCAAATTATACATGAGTCCCTACATGATGAAGTAGGCATTTAAACATTCAAAATGCCTATTAAATACACAAAGTTTTCAATTTATATAATCTGATCACGCCTTAAATGAATTTCAAGCAGATAAACTCAAAATAAATCTGTAACTGGACAAATAGTTGGTATTTTTTATTAATCTTTAGAAAATCAGTTAACCAATTAATAATAATAATATATATACAATGTTTGAAGTTGAGAGAACATGGACGTCACTTAGACTTAGGAGAGCCTTAGCCTTTGGTAGGTTCGACCACATGGAAAGGGAGAGGTCCTCGATGGCCAAAATGAGGAAAAAAAAAAACTAAAAGTGACAATAGTAATAAAAATTGAAAGAGGTTGAGTTTTGGAGCTTAGTAATCCTGTGGTTTTTTCATGGAAAATCAATAACTTGTAAAAAATTGTCCAAAAATAATTACTTGTACCAGTAAAGATGATTACTCAAATTTTGAAGTTTCGTACCAGACATACACATGAGTATGACACCAATTTTTACAAGTATGCTATCTGATGTCTCGTGGGGAGAAGCTCGGTCTTTTTTGGGATGACTTTCGTATTTGCGTGGAGGAGAGAGAGTGAGTTGAGAGAAGAGGCTAATCAAATCCAATAAATCATTACAAACACAACGGAAGCTCAGAGAAGAGGAGAGGTGAGGAGGGGCCGATAGTGAGTTACGATGGAGATGCATGGGAGTTGTAGATTCTTGAAAGTCATTGACATCAATTGCTGTCTTCAAGATGATTAGAAATAATTTATCCAATGGTATTTACAGACAAATTTAGCCCTTGAAGAAAATTAAATGGGGATTTACATATAAAGGTGTAAGGAAAAAGAAATTCCACCATATCTCTATTTTCATCAACTCAGTTCAAAAAGAAAAATGGAAGAAAAGAAACTTCTAATTTAGTGACTATTAATGGCTGAATTACTAAATTACGAAAATCCAATTACATATATTAACTTAATTATATTGTTTTGAACGAAATTTCTCAAATGACTGGAGCATCTTGATATGGTGGTTAACATTATTAGATAAAATTATTCCAGACTTTAGAAAATTCCAATCCGTTTCTCAACTCCGCATAAGGACAAGGGTGTAGTCGCCCCTTGCATGACCAACTTTGGAGTATTGGCCAAATGCTTTATGAGAAAAAAAGAAGTAATTAGTCTAGCGTTTTGTCGGGTAAAGAGGTGAAATTTCATCCAAAATTAGACCGAGATAAAAAGAGAAATTGAGTGACTAAGCCGACTTTCTTTTCCATCATCCTCATATCGCTTTTGGATTAATGAAAAATTAAGTTAGTCAAGGTCTTACTATTTACTTTCAATAATGGACATCTCTATTAATAAAGGTGAAGCATTTCCCAGCATATACCATAAGAGGCCAAGACGACTTTGGAGAAAGCTGGGTCAAGCTATAATGGACATCTCTATCCAAAAAGCAAAGTATTTCATAGCCTTTCATCGCAAGTGACCAAAATGACTTGCTCAAAATTAAACAAGAGTCACCCTTACATGATGAAGAAGGCATTCAAACATTCAACGAAATGTTGGTTTGGTAAAAAAAAAAATAGAACATGATATAATGAATTCAACTGATAAGCTCAACTTAGTGATTTACAGATTCAAGTACCTTATGTTATTGATTTGTCCATTTTATTTCGAATATATTTGGTTGAAAATTTAATAAAATTATACAAAATCTTTAATCGGTCATTTTTATGGATTATTCCCATATAAAATTAAATATTTTCATCAAATTGGTGATTTTTGCCGAGCGGTTTTTTCCTTTCATCACTCTCTAATTAAAGGGTTTATGCATCAATGCCACCATTTTGTGGCCGTTCGTGCGGACGAACATCCGTCGGCGGCAGCCCCAACTCATTGATAGGGCCTCGCTCGGTTCATTTTGGACAACTTTTACGGACAAGCCCAGCCCATTCAACATCAGAGATAAAAAAAAAAAAAAATGAACAAAAAGTAAAAGAAAAAAAAAATTCCCCCTCTCCAGCACCATGGACGCCACAGACGAGAAATAAAAAATATTAAAAGTTAAAAAAATTCAGGAGGCATCAAGGGCTCGAAAATCCGAATCGGCCCGACCGAATCAACCCCCGAATTTCTCAGGCACGAGTCAGATGGGGCCGGTCCTTGGGCGTATTTTTCCAATTTTGATTTCAGGTTTGTTCAGGCTACAAGCCTAGGGGACTCAAGATGCCATTAGTAAAAATAAGTGAAGTAGCAATTATAGTTGGACGCAATGAAAGATAATGGAGATATAATGATACGTAGATGAGAATGAAGGCTAATCAGAGTCAATGAAAGCATGTTATAAAATATATTTCAAATTTAGTAGTTGTGTTCACTCTATTAATATGACACTTTGAAGCGGTTATATGTATAAACTATTGTTTAATCATCGTATAAAATAGAATTTGACAAGCTATGAAATCACTACAAAGCAAATTTTCACATAAGACCAATCTAGTACACCCTGGTCCAGAAAACTGCCATTTGGGATTTGGGAACAATTGAGAATAAATGATTAGGAATGATATAATGAAAGATGGTGAGTTTTGAAGTTTCGTGTCAAAGATTTGCACAAACACAAAGGAAGTTGAGAGGAGTGGAGAGGAGGGGTCGATAGTGAGTTAACATGGAGATACGTAGGAGTTGCGGCAGATTCTTCACATTAGAATGTCATTGACATCAAACACTATCTTTAAGATGTTCAAATACGATTTTTCGAATGGTATTTATCAACAAATTTAGACCTTGTAGCAAATTAGATGTGGATTTTAAAAAAATAATAATAATAAGGAAAAAGAGCTTCCATTATATCTCTATTTTCATCAACTTGGTTCAAAAATAAAAATGGAAGGAAAGAAACTTCCAATTTAGCGACTATTAATGGATGAATTACTAAATTACAAAAATCTAATTATTTATGATATTTTGAAGGAAATTTCTCAAATGACTAGAGCATTTTGGTCTAGTGATTAACATTACTAAATAAGTTATTCCTTACTTTAGAAAATTCAAATGCATTTTTCAAATCCCCATAACAATGAGGGTCTAGTTGCCCTTGCTTGACCAATTTTTTGGAGTATTGGCCAAATGCTTTACGAGAAAAAAGTAATTAGTCTAGCGTTTTGTTGGGAGCAAGGAGGCTAAATCCCATTCAAGATTACATCAAGATGGAAAGATAAATTGCATGACTCGGCCGACTCTTTTCCATCATTTTCACATTGCTTTTGGATTAAAGAGACATAAATTTCATAAATTTAGTCAAGGTCTTGCCACTTACTTTCTATAATGGACGTCCCTGTCATAAAGATAAAGCCAGCCTTTATGGTAGGCAGCGAAAACGACTTGGGAGCAATCGGAGTCGAGCTATAATTGACATCCTATTTAAAAAGCAAAGCAATTCATAACTTTTATCGGCGGTGACCAAAATGATTTGTTCAAATTATACACGAGTTCCTACATGATGAAGCAAGCATTTAAACATTCAAAACACCTATTGGATACACAAAATCTTCAATTCTATAACCTGATCAAGTCTTAAATGAAATTCAAGCAGATAAACTCAAAATAAATCATATAACTGGACAAATAGTTGGTACTGTATACAATTTCTATTAATCTTTAGAAAATCAGTTAACCAATTAATAATAATATATACAATCTTTGAAGTTGAGAGAACATGGACGTCATTTAGACTAGGAGAGACTCAGCCTTTGGTAGGTTCGACCACATGGACAAGGAAAGGTTCTCGATGGCAAAAATGAGGGGAAAAAAAAACTAAAAGTGACGATAGTAATAAAAATTGAAAGAGGTTGAGTTTTGGAGCTTAGTAATTGTGTGTTTGTTTTGTGGCAAATCAATAAATTTGTCCAAAAATAATTACTTTTACCGGTAAAAATCATTAGTCAAGTTTTGAAGCATCCTACCAAAGACATGCACATGAGTATGACCCCGACATTTACAAATATTCCATCTGATGTCTCATGGGGAGAAGCTCGGTTTTTTTTTTTTGGATGATTTTCAAGTATGCATGGAGGAGAGAGAGTGAGTTGAGAGAAGAGAAATCAAATACAATAAATCATTACAAACATAAAGGAAGTTGAGAGGACAAGCAAGGAGAGGAGAGGTCGATAGTGAGTTAAGATGGAGATACATGGGAGTTGCATATTCTTCACATTAGAAAGACGTCAACATCAACTGCTAACTTCAAGATGATTAAAAAAGATTTATCGAATGGTATTTACCAACAAATTTAGTACATGAAGAAAATTAGATGTGGATTTACAAAAAGTGAAAGGAAAAAGAACTTCCACCATATCTCTATTTTCATCAACTTAGTTCAAAAATAACAATGGAAGGAAAGAAGCTTTCAATTCAGCGACCATTAATAGATGAATTACTAAATTATGAAAATTCAATTATATGTTAAGTTAATTTATGGTGTTCTAAACGAAATTTGTCGGAGCATTTAGACATGGTGATTTACGTTACTTGACAAAGTTACCCCAGAATTTTAAAAAAAAAATAATTTGTTTTTTCAAATTCGTGTAAGGACAAGGGCATAGTTGCTCTTGCTTGACCAACTTTTGGAGTATCGGTCAAATGCTTTACGAGAAAATGAAGTAATTAGTCTAGCGTTTTGTCAGGGTAAAGAGGCAAAATCTCATTCAAGATTAGATTGATATGGAAAGAAAAATTCAGTGATTGGGCCGACTCTCTTTTCCATTGTCTTCATATTGCTTTTGGATTAAAGAAACATAAAGTAAGTCAAGGTGTTCCTATTTACTTTCCATAATGGACATCTCTATCAATAAACATGAAGCATTTCCCAACATTTACCGTAGGTGGCCAAGACAACCAAGGAGAAAGTTGGGTCAAACTATAATGGACATCCCTATCCAAAAAGCAAAGTATTTCACAGCTTTTAATCGCTAGTGACCAAAATGACTTGCTCAAAATTATAAAAAGTCCCTACATGATGAAGCAAGCATTCAAACATTCAACGAAATATAGGTTTGGTGAAAAAAAAAATAGAACATGATATAATGAATTCAATTAATAAGCTCAACTTATCGGTTTATAGATTCGGATATATTATGTTATTAATTTGTCCGTTCTTTTCCGATATATTTGGTTGAAAATTTAATAAAGTTATACAACATCTTTAATTGGTAATTTTTATGGATGAAGCGATATTGCTAACAAGTAATGGGTTGCCGAACAACGTTGGCAAACTCCCAAAATAACTATTCGCGTAGTACTCATGTGGAAGGTTGATTCTACTTTGGACCGATATTAAATGGAAATCATCAGAGAGAATCCGCTTATGTTTTGCAGACTCCCCCATTGTCTCCTTGAGGCAAAGAGGCAACACTAATTGAGATTCATTTTGAACATCCAAGGAAATGCCCATATAAAATGCTCAAGTCTTTAGGGAGAAAGTCATCAAATGGTATAGCTTATAAGGAAATTAATCGTCATAGGCAAAAATAACATGATGGCCTAGAATTTCATGTTCTTTAGTAATCTCATGGCCATTCGTTAACATAATACTTATTTCAATATTAATGATTCTTTTAGATATTTGACTACTAAAAGTCCTGATACATGATCTGGATCCAGCAATTGCGATTAGCATGAAAGGGGCAATTGAGGTTAATTATAAGTTATACCAAATGTTGACCTGTATTGTCTTGTTCACTTTGTCAAATTGATCAAAACTGCACTTTCTTTTTTGGTCGGTACCTCACAACTCGCTGTAGTTATGGCCAATGTTCATCGGGGCTTTGCCTTATTTTTCCATGAACGAGTCCAAACAAATACCAATTTATTTGATATTTCTTGGCACAACAACACTTGTACTAAAAATTAGCAATATCAAACCTTAGTTACTCATCTCCTTTTTTTTATTTTTTTGCAAAGTAATTCCTGGGCATATTTTTTTGTTGATTTGCTAATAATAACTTTTTATCATTTTATAATCTTGATCTTTTTCGTTTGGAGAAATTTTCGGTAAAGTCAATGCCGATAATTACGTGTTCCATGGGATTGACCCCAATAGACCTTGACTTTGCCCATGGTTGTTTCGTGGAGTTAGCCCAACCGTGATAATCACTCAAAAGGGAAAAACCCTGCGCATATAAATGAAGTAGATGGCCCCCGTAAGTTTGCACATGGTGAAGCAGAAGAAACAGAAATAACGCACAAAACACCATTATAAACATGAAGGGTCTTTTATTCTGTTTGTGGACTTGGGTGTTGTTGGTATTGATGGGTAGTGGAAGAAGAAGCATGGGGTGCTTGGAAGGAGAGAGGAATGCACTCCTCAAGATTAAGGCCGCCTTCAACCCCCCAAATGGGTCTTCTCTTCAATCGTGGCACGACGACGATGGCAACTGTTGCGACTGGGAAAGAGTCAAGTGCGATAACACCACTTCACGGGTGACTCAACTAGATTTGCAAGGGGAACGATTTCAGGAATTGCCTCAGCCTTGGGTTATTGACGCCACTTTATTCCTTCCTCTGGAGGAACTTCAAGTGTTGGATTTAAGTTTTAATTCTCTCTCAGGTAAATCTCTCTCTCTCTCTCTCTCTCTCTCTCTCTCTCTCTCTCTCTCTCTCTCTCTCTCTATTATTTGTTTCTTTTTATTATCCTTCTAATTAATTGTTTACTTATCGTAATCATACAAGGGTGCTACAAACTACAAAGTGGATCAAGTGATCTGGTGACAAATAAATGATTGCACAAATGATGCAATTCCTAAAGTAGTTGATAGCAAATATCACAAATTGATTAGGAGACTCGTCTCCATGGTAAAGATATGTTTGAAGAGAATTAGCTCAATAAGCAGTGATTTACCAAATGACGACTTTTCTGCCATCACAAAAAATGTGACTTGTTTGCATTTTGCAACCCAACAGAGTTGACTTGAAGGGCACTTGTTTGGAAGTGGACCAAAATCTACTTAATACTTTTATTTGTGACTTCCTCTCAAGAATAAAAGATAAGAAAAAAGAAAATCATGTTTCATCATATTATGAAAGAACTATATATAATTCTACTTACTGATATTTACATGTTTGGAAATGTTTTGAGTGTTTCATGATATATAAAAGTCAAATTGCAAGAGTCGTGCAGTTTGCAAAAAAAATTAAAATTAAAAATTAAAATCACAAAAAGTAGATTGATAGAGGGGATTAATTTAGTGGGAAGAGAAAGGATCTTACAGGTAGTCACTAGAAGTGTAATGTTAAGATAAATGGAAATAAATGGACCGGAAATAAAAAGGTTACAATATATCGGGAAGAATTATGTATAGTCATGTGTCCTTTATATCCCTCATATAAAGGGTTGGGAGGGATTAAGGGGGACTAATACTTTTATTGAATTTTTTTTTCTTTTCCACACAAATTTTCTATGTATTTCAAATTATAAATACATAAAAGTACAATAAAGTGATGATGCATCATTTCTTTCTTTCCTCATTTGATCATTCCTTTCCCTAGCATCCAAACAGTATTATGACTTATTTCGTTCATTACCTTTTTCTTCTTTTCTCTTGTAATTATTTGAATTTCTTATTTTCTATTTTCATTACATCTTCCAACATCTATATTTATTTGGATGCACGGACTTGTGCCCGGTAGGAGAAAGCAAATGATTCCAAAATCCCAACCACCCTACCCATGCATCCAGACTTGCAAGAAAATCGAAATACCTCTTGGTGCTTTTCAGGTCAACCCTTAGTCTATTTAGATAGGGAAAGTCACATTACATATTGTGCAAATAAGGCGATCTAACACAAATAGACGTAAATAAAATAGGATAATATATTACATATTGATTATATTTACGTGATTCAATCGATGTGATCTACATGTACTTGGGAAGAACAACTAGAAATTCCATACATAGATAAGATTGAAAGGGTTGCACTTTTTTCCACTTTCTATTTTGCTAATACAATCCTTATATAGTGTTTAGACCATTTTATTCCTAGTATGCCCCACTTGTTTACATTATCAAATTATTAAAGTAAGGCCCAATTATTCCACTTTGTCTCTCTCTCCATCTCTCTCTATCTCTCTCTCTCTCCGCTTCGCTGCTCTTCTCTTGAATGTATCCATATTTGAGAAAGCCGAAATTAAAAGCGAAGCTTTAGGGATGAAGTACTCCCAAATGAGTAAACAATCTCCCCCCCTCCCCCCACTGATTGACCTCCCTAATTTTCATTACTACTAGGCCACTTGTAGTCATCGCGGCCTACCCTTGCTTGCCCCGCCTCACTTTGTTGACACAGCCATGCCTCCATTCGAGCCATACGATGCTGTTGACGACCTAGCACTTGGCCTCTAAGCTCGACAAGGCTGCCTAAGCCTCCTCCTTGCACCCAACCCCCACCTTCTCTCTTCCGCTTTCTTGACATTGCGGTAACGCCCCCACCGGGGCTCAATGGTAGCCATCAACCAAAAACACAATTGTGCCTATTACTAGCCCCTTTTGACCTTAGATCGACCCAAATCCTAGGTCCAGTCGAGCCTTAGACATATGATCTATAGCTTGGTTGACCTCAGATTTGGAATGTGAGGCTCAATTGTGCCGATAGACTTTGAGCTTGAAGACACCAAGGACAAACCATGATAATGCTAGCGATGTCAGAGGCAAGGGTGTTGACCTTGGGCGCAGTCCAAATATGTCGTTAAATCTATCTAAATTACTCTGGAAATCATTAATGCCTTCATAGAGCTCCTTAATCTCTTTATACATTCTCCAGATGGAGTTGTTATCAGTCCTCTAGCCAATTTATGGGTCATCCGGTACTTTGCGACCCAAATGACCCTCTCGTCTTTGGATGGCACCACAAGAGAATTGGTCCATGGGATGCCATCTGAAAGCTTCTTCCTTATAAGGATAATTGTAAATTCACTCTTTTGAAAGTTAAATACCTCGGCACAAGAACCATATTAAGATTTATTTCCCATTTTCTTTTCCTTTTGCTTTTCTTTATATTTCTTTTTTCTTTTTCCCTCTTTCCACATTTCCCCTTCTCCTTTGGTCAGTAAAATTACCATTTTGATTTTGAGCTTATTACATGATGACCAATTTAAACTTAAACTTTTCAAATTTGTCGATATATTCTTACATCTTTGCAAGAAATTTCAATAAAGTTTTTTCTACCAATTACCACTGGAAATTGCTGACGTGACGGTCCAATCATTGTCAATCATCTTACATGACACGGCCAGTGATTTGACTTGTATAATTCTTGATGATATGATGTCGTTTTGCCTACTTTTTAATTTTTTTTTTTTTTTAACCTTTCCCTTTCTCTTTTTTCTTTTCTTTACTTTCTGCTCTACTGTTCATCTTCTTCCTAGAAAGCTGAGACCATCGAGTCACTCCGTCTCCACAACACCACATTTCCCCAAAAGATCTCGCTGGAACCCTAGCTATCCCAGCTAGTAGCAAAGAATCCTTTATTTATTTATTTTTATTGGAGAGTATTGTTGAGTTTTTGCTCATTCAATGTCCTATAAAATGTTGTGCTCTATATTAGGTGACTCTCTGATCGGTCGTTGCAAAATCTATGCTTTGTGTTTTCTTTAATCCTTTTACTTAAGAGCATGAAACTATTGTTTCAAACTCCTCACTCTCTGCTATGAAGAATTCGACTATTTTTACCTCCGACTTTTTTAGTGCCTAAAATGTCGACCTTTTTCTTTCCCCCTTCAGCTAATGCAAGCGTCTTGTCGTCCTTCAACATTGTTGTTCATCGTTCCCTCTTCTTTTTTCAAATTTCTTTGTTTTAGCAAGTGGTGAAAGTTTGGTACATGGCTTTCTTGACTCACAAATGCACCCTTCAAAGAGCTTTGTTTTTTTTTTCTTTTGCTTGTTCTAAGTTTTAGATGGATCTTTAATTGCTTTCACGGTGTTCTCATTGCCACAAGTTGAGAACAAGAAGCACCAAAAATGATAAGAATGTCGCTAATTTTAAGGAGTTTCAAGATCAAAGCCCTTGGATCCCAGCAACCCCAACCAAGCAGTTTTTACCCGACCGAAACATTCTACCACCATGAACGATGAATAGGAGCTCTCTAAGGAAGAAGATGAACACTAGCACATAGAAAGAAAGAAAAGAAAAAAGGAAGAAAGAAAAGGGCAAAAACAGAAAAATCAGAAAAATATGCAAAACAATGTTGTTTCATTAAGAATTGTGCATGTCAAATCATTGGCTGTGCAATGTAAAATGACCGTTGATGATTGAATATAACGTCAGCAATTTCTAGTAGCAATTTGCTAGAAATATTACGTTGGAATTTCATACAAATGTTTAGGATTATTTGGAAATTTGAAGAGTTTAGGACTAATTAGTCTCCGTACAATAGATTTAAAATTAATTCGGTAATTATTCCCATTTAGTCTTTGTTCGCTTTCCCACTTCTTTTCTCACACACAAACCCACCATGGACGCTCATATAAGCCTTGTGACCCTTGAGCTACCGTTGTTTGGTGGAGTTTCCCTCTCTCTTTCTCTACTTCGACCCCAAATCTAGATAGCCCAAGGCTGAGCCGCCATTTCATGAGGAGGCGGTTACCTTGCACAAGCAAGCCAAAACTAATGCTTATTAGTCTAATGCAAGCCACATGACAATACTATGCCATGTATGTTGTCACGTGATAATTACAGTTGTAAAGTAAAGAAATGTCAGGTGGGGAGCACATAGCTATCTCAGCTTTGCTAGTTAACTAAATAAAATAAGTACTGATAATGGCACAAACTACTCGCTTTTTATGAAATTGGTTTACAAACAAAGCGATAGAATTTTTTTTATGCTCGGATACATTGGAATAATTGATTTCTACCTATTAATAAGTTCTCCTCATCATGAGCATATAGTTATTCTTGGTATATTAAAGATAGTTAGATATATGATATCTATAAACAATTAATTAACCATAATGCATGCATGAATCTTTCTATAATCAGATTTAAACGGAACGCTACCCTTGAAGAAATTGAAGAGGCTAGATCTACATGGCAATTGTCTGCAACGAGTCCCCTCATTATACAAGCAAACTTCAATGGAGGCCCAAAATTTTTCTTCCAGTCAGCTTGAAGGTACATGTAAAATAGAAGACAGTGCCTTGATATGTAAAGTTTGATGTTGAGAACCTTTTGTCAATCACAGGTGTGAATCTTGAGGTGCTGGATCTTCAGTGGAACAATTTGGTGAATGATGCTCTCACAGACATTACGAGGATAACATCTCTTAAGGCCTTAAACATAAGTAATTGTGGATGGGATGCCCCTTCGAAGTTATTGGAAGGTACTTCTATCTTTCGTTTATCATTATTAACTTATCATAGAAGCACATATAATTGTTTGACCATAAGTAAACCAATGTCATGCTTCAATGTGTTATGATGTCTGGATCCTTACAAGTTTATTTATTTATTTTTCAAACTTTTCCTTGATCTTTGAAGATTAAAGTTTAGTCCCCATGCTTTTAGTTTTCTGCAACTTTTTGTGTGGGCCAATCTGAATAATAGTGTAACAACATAACAGATTCAAGGAGCCATAGCTAAGAATATTAAATACTGACACGACAGTATACCGGCGGAGGTCAAATATTATATAGGAATCATAACCAAATTAAATGCAAAAGTTAATCAGAAATCAATATCAAACAATATTTAAAGTTTATATATTAAACCACAATGGTGGTCAAACTTCAGGGATTGCAAGTGTCAATAAATTCAACAAAGCCATGAAGCCTAAGAAATTAAATGACACTAAAGCTCAAACAAAGCAACCTTAATCGACATACATGTTTACATTGATTTTTACTTTATCCTTTCTGCTTATTTTAAATGTTGCAGATCTTTCACTTTGACTTCTTCTTTTCTTCTATTTCAAAA
The DNA here is from genome assembly GCA_007663325.1 of Eucalyptus pauciflora. Lineage (NCBI taxonomy): Eukaryota > Viridiplantae > Streptophyta > Magnoliopsida > Myrtales > Myrtaceae > Eucalyptus > Eucalyptus pauciflora. The sequence goes on along the minus strand of VMYD01000328.1, from coordinate 136,270 downwards.
CACCCACAACATACACAACTGTGGAGATATAGTTTTTTGTATTATTTTTAAATTAAGTTATATTTTAGATTTTGATAGTATAGTAAAAACCAAATTATTTTGTACTTTTCACAAAGCAAAAAAAAAACAAAAAAGACGCATATCATATGTTGTCTATGGTAATACTTCTTGATTAAATTACCTATATAAATGAAAGATAATAAGGGAGTCAATAACCTTAAGTTGTGAGTTGAGAGAGAGTGAAGAAACTGTTGTTACCGAATGGTAATTAACTTATAAGACTTAAGTTATTCTTAATAACAGTGTCATTGCAAAGTAATAAACTTTGTGAGAGAGAGAATCTATTGCGTAAAAAATATGATAATAAGACATTATTTTATAAGTGGCTAGTAGCTCCAAGGATGAAGGCACTAGGGTTAGGCAGCAATAGAATGGCCTATCTCAAAAAGAATAAGTGCATCATAAATTTTAAAACATATCACCAAAGTCCAATCAAATTTTCAAAATTATCAAATTGATGCATTGTGATTTGGCTAACTAGAAAAGCTGAAATGTTTGTTTTTATTACTTTCTTAACATGCGTAGTAATAATGTAGCACGCACTAAGCTCCACATAAAAGAAAGAAAAAATATTTTTAAATTTTTAAGAGGAAAAAAAAATTAAAAAAAAAAAGAAAAATGATGAGAATTGCAAAATAAAAAAAAAATTAAAAATCTAAAACCACCAACATAGCCCCTCAGGGCGGTCATATAAATTGTCTATCAAGAAAACAATTTATAATACTAGTTAATCATGAAATTTATTCAATTTGAAATTAATCCTACAACATATATTGTTTAAATATATTATATTTATCGTTTCAAATTTAACTTATTTCGTCACATGATTCAAATTAGTAAATAAGTTTTTATCTTTTGGGTTTGTCATTGAAGATATTATCTCTTATTTGGACAAATAAGTAGGCTTTCCCTTATCTATCAATTTTATATGTATATTGTTAAAGGCGGAGCTATGTTCACTCTTATGCTCAACATATGATACTTCACTTCCACTTAGAAGCATTGGCTTATTGATTTGTCATCAACAAGCTTTAATATATATTGAATTAAATATAAGTAAAACGACAAAGCGCCTCATAAAAAATTTCCAACACTCATCTTTTTCAACCTTTATTACTCATTGATTAAGTATTTGAAAAAAAAAAGTGAGTAAAGATAATGTACCTTGAAATATTAAATTTAACCATCCGATTTAAGTTTACTCCACATATGCCACTTAACTAATATATGTGATTGTCTTGTGGCAAAACTTTGCTTCATGGGATGCATTTGGCTATTAAGTTATAAATGATTGTTGATACCTAAATTTTGACTAAATATTTAGGTATAAATTGCATAAAATATTAGGAGCCAATTCGGCCCTAACAAAAAAGGATTTTCACATCTCCTCAGTATTAATATTATTTGCATCTACTGGGCTTTATTTTTATTTTATTTTCCCTTATGTTACCTTATTTCGGATAAATAAAAAATAGAAAATAATATTTTTTTTAAAAAGGGGCTAGAAGAAGCTCGGGGGTTGGGTTGGTTTTTTTTTTGTCTCCCTGCGCACGGGCCCGAGCCTGGCTTACCCTAGATTCCCCCTCGGCCCAACCCTCTCTCTGCCTTCTATCTTCCTCCTCTGCTGCACGGCACCGAGGACATTGCAGAGCAGAAGCAGCTAAGGGTGGAGTAGGTAGGAGACGGTGCAAGAGAGAGGAGGCACAAAGCTAGGCCTGCTGCGGGGTGGATGGTGAGGGAAAGTCGAAAAGTCTTCTCGACCAAGAGAGGACCTGGTCGGCGTGCCAAGGACTAGCGGTCGGAGCACCTCTGTCGACCGGGTTCCTCGCCTATAAATAGGGGGCCACGGGCTCGATTGAAGGAGGAGGAGGAGGGAAATCCGAAAAAAAAAAAAAAATAAATAAAAAGAGCATCTGTGAGGGGGACCGAGAGCAATTGTCGAAGAAAGGGGGATCGGAGAGGTTGAAGCAAAGAGAGAAGTCGGCCAAGAGTGAAATCGGAGGAGATCTGAGCGAGAGGGCTTCAACCGACACCTCGACCATGTGCGAGCTCCATCCGGCATGCTCGCCCAGCGGACGCTCTCGCGAGCCAAACCAGTGAGCCTTCCCCGACCATGTTCCGTGCCCTTTCTTGGGCATGTTGAGTCGGAGACCGCGGCCATCTAGCTCACGCGAGCTCCGGCCACTAGCCGTCCCTTATCACGCCATCACGTGTGTTCTAGTTTGTGTTGAAAGCACCGGCGCCGGTTCCGATCCCATTCAAGCCGAGAGTCCCCCGTTCCAGTTGCGCGTGCCACCCGCTCGACGGAATGTCTAAACCAGATCTAAGCTTGTGCTGAGAGTGCTCGTCTCTGAGATTGTTGGTTTGTCGTGTCGTCTTATCCTTGGTCATCACTACCGCCCTTTCTTGGTCGAGGCCAATGCGTGCAAGTGTCACTGGAGCATGGTTTACGGTTGGAGGGCGAACCCTTCTGGCAAAACATCGAGAAGGAGGAGCTCTCGATGAGGTCCAAGGAATAAGACAGCACGGGTGCAAGGGGGAGCTCGAGTCGGGTCGGGTCCAGATCATTCTCGGGTCTCGGGTTCAACCGGCCCGGGCATGAGGGCTTTCGTTTTTAGTCCACGCACGGGCCGGGCCGATCGCTGGACCAGGCTCAATAAATGAGCCCAGTCTGGTCGGGGCCCTAGTTGGCCTTGGCCCGGGTCGGGTTTGGATATCCGACCCGGGTTCGGTTGTTTATATTATAATATTATATTATTATTTTAATATATTTAAAAGTATTTTTAAAATATTAAAAAAATCGAAATTTTCTTTTTTTCTAAAAATTAGAAAAAAAGCTTAAAAAAAGTTTCTCAATAATTTTCTCCAAAAAAAACAATGCATGAAAAATCCTTCAAAAAAATCAAACTTCAAGATTTAAACAATATTAAATATCAACAGGGTATTAGTTGATTAACTAGTGTAATCAAATTTACGATTTCCTTAATAGCGACTGCTACTTGAAAATGACTTACAATTTAAAAAATTGAACTAAAAGTTGCAAATTGTGGGCTTGAGAGAGCTTAGGCTAAGCTCAGATTTAGCAAGCCATTAGCCTTTGTGCCCCACAAGAGGGCACAAGGAGGTCGCGACATGATCGATTTATTATTCTCGAAATTCTAACTCTTTAGGATAAATATGCACATTGTAGATGAAGATAAAATATATTGAAATAACTTATTCATGTAATCTAAAATTTAAATTAGAAATAGAAATATGAAAATATGTCTTATTACATCAATGATATTCATATTTGGAAACATACCTTTTTCAGTGCAATCATAAATACAAATTTTATCTAGTTTTCTAAAATTAAAATAAAATGATTTGAATGGAAGCTTACTTTATATCTTATTTTACTTAATATTCTCTGACTTTAAATATTACAATAACATTAATTTCTTAAACATTTAGGAAATTTGACTTATTTCACACTTTGCAATTTATTTAGTTTTGCTTCCTCTAAAATTCACTTATCTGAAATATAGCTTATTTCATAAGTTCTACTCAAATTTTGTTTTAATGGTTCAATTCAAATAAAATTTAACTAATGGATTAGGAGAAAATGATCTCAAGTTTTGATTTGGTTGAATGACAATCACATTTAAAGAATACGATGTTAATAAGGAAATCCACATAATCTATCATAAAAATTATAATTAAATCGAATTTGTGAAGAAGCTATTACACTTATCTAATTATTTTTTTGTACATCTATTTAGTTACATTTTTTAGATTAAACTTTTCTTCCGTGTCTTATATGCCAATTTTTGTGTACAAAACAATTTATAATAGTGTAATCGATGTCACAAATCTATAATATACATATAAAGCTATCTATTAAATATTGGTGTCCATTGCCTAAATTACTATCGTACACTTTCACAGTTACAATCCCATAATTTTAGGATAACTAAGGTTGAGAAGAACTCGGCATCTTCATTACCATTGCCCATCGCTGCATCCGCCCACTGCGGTGTTCAGACCCATCATGACACCATGAAGCTCAGTCGCTATTACCACCACTAGAGTCAAAATCACTGCTGTAAGAGAACCGTGCACGACCTTCGACATGAGCCATTATGACTTCAGATATGAAGTATGGCCTCATGGAGGGGAAGCGAGCTAGTAGTATGCATAGCGAACTGGGACGACGGTGCAAATGGTAGTGGAGGATGGGGGGTGGCGATGGTGAGTTGCTGCGAAGGACATGGAAGTGGAAGGGTGGAGAAGAAGAAGGGAAAATAAAAAGGAGAAAGTTAGCACCATTAAAAATGTTGAGAGCAGATGCAAAAAAAATAATAATAATAATAACTAAAAGGAACAAGAAAAACACATGATCTCACATTGCACTTAATGGAGGATCACATCGAATCCTTTTGGCAATGAAGTTTCAGAAACTACAATGAAATTAATCCTTAAATCTAGTATTAATATCAACTTTAGACTTGATTTTCGATTTGATTAAAATTTGTCAAACTCCAGAAGTAATTAAGTTTCTTCTTTTTTCATTCTATTAATGTAGTGTAAAGAATAGGGGAAATGAAGCATTGTGCTGATGTGATTCAACTACAGAGCTCCATCTTATCAAAATTTTTCTATTTAGTGATGATTCTCATAGTTGCTGCGTCTACTTCAGGCTTGTGCGGATTGAGGAATCTTGAAGAGCTGGATATTAATGCAAATGGATTGTGGGGTCCTCTTCCGCCGTGCTTTTGCAATATGACCTCACTCCGTGTGCTCGATGTCGAAAATAACAATTTTAGCGAGGCCATTCCTTCATGTCTGCTCTCTAATCTCAAGTCACTTGAATTTATTGGCTTTTCTGGTAATGCTTTTGAAGGCTCATTTTCGCTTGCTTCCCTAGCCAATACTTCAAACCTTGAGGAATTGTACCTCCACGACAACCGGCATCGTCTGGAAGTAAATACAGAAGAACCCACTTGGTTTCCTTCATTTCAACTAAAACGGTTTGTTTTATCAAACTGTGTGCTCAACAAAGACGCAAATGGCATAATTCCCAGCTTTTTAAAAGAACAGTATGCCTTGAGATTGCTTATACTCAACGACAATGGAATGACAGGAAATTTCCCAAATTGGCTATTGGACAACAATGTGAATTTAACAACTTTGGAACTCAAAGGCAACCATTTGTCAAGTGCTTTTTATTTGCCTTCCAATTTGAATCTTGTTAGCATGAGGTGGTTAGATGCGTCTATTAATATTATTGATGGAGAGCTTCCATCTTGGATTGGTTCTATCCTCCCAAATTTGAGATTTTTCAACATGTCGAACAACTTACTGAAAGGTATAATCCCTCCCTCAATGGGTAATATGAACCAACTGCAGTTTCTGGACTTGTCGAATAATGGGCTGACGGGAGAGATACCAGAGACACTAGCTAAAAATTGTACAAAACTTTTTGTATTGAAACTATCGGGCAACAATTTGCAAGGCCAAATGCTATCGAGGAATTCTAACTTGACAAATTTGTACATCTTGGATCTAGCTAGCAATAATTTCACAGGGTTCATATCACCTGGTATAATGAATAGCTCCCACTTGGAAGTCTTGGATGTAAGTAATAATTCCTTATCTGGACCGCTTCCCAATTGGATTGGAGATTTACAATACTTGAGAGTGCTTGTGCTGTCAGGTAATTTATTGGGAGGCCCTTTACCATTGAGTTTCTGCGAGATACATTCTCTCTTTCTTTTAGACCTTTCAAGTAACAACCTTGGGCCTAATATACCCTCCTGTGTCGATGTTACATATATGAGGTCTTTGCATTTAGCAAATGACACACTCACTGGGCATTTTCCTGAGTGTCTCAAAGGTTCATTGATTGTCACATTGGATCTAAGGCACAATGCATTGTTAGGTGAGGTCCCTAATTGGATCGGTTCACTTCGGAACCTGAAGTTTCTTTTGCTACAAGGAAATAATTTTGAAGGTTTAATCCCTTGGGATCTATGTCTGTTGAAAAATATGAGCATATTAGATCTCTCCAATAATAATCTTTTTGGACAAATCCCTTCTTGTTTGAAAGATGTGAGATTTGGAAAGGATGAGCTAACTACAAACTTATATGATGTCTTCAACATTCGGGGTTTAGGAGGGGGAGATTTGTTGAAATTAGAAGAAGTAAAGTTCATGACAAAGAGGAGGTTGGAATCGTATAAAGGTAACATTCTAAACCTCATGTCGGGAATGGATCTCTCACGGAACAATTTGAGAGGCTTTATTCCTCCGGTGATCGGCTACTTGAGTGAACTTCGAGCATTGAACTTCTCACACAATCATTTGACGGGACCAATCCCAAAAACATTTTCCAATTTAAAGAACATAGAGAGCTTGGACCTGTCCTACAACAACTTAATTGGTCCCATCCCTCCACAACTAATAGAGCTCTACACCCTGTCGGATTTTAAATTGGCTTATAACAACTTATCAGGCAGGATACCGGACCAAAAATATCAATTTGGAACTTTTGGTGAAGAAAGTTATTAAGGTAATCCTCTTCTTTATGGACCACCATTAACAAGAAGTGATGGATCAAATTTGGGACATGGGACACCGCCATCTGTTAATCATACTAGGGAGGATGACTCTTGGAGAGAAGCCTTCTTGTGGAGCTTTGCAGGATCATATGTGGTAGCGTTCTTTGGGGCGGTTCTTTTTCTCTATGTAAACTCATATTACCAATTCATTCTGGTCGAGCTTGTTCGTAAACTTATACCATCGTTTCCTTGAGTTGAGAATATTCTTCTAAGCATTTTATGATGGAAAAATACAATGCAACAATGGAGAACTTTTGTTTTATAGGATTATGAGCATATGAATCTTTGATTGCATTTGAATGGTTGACTCCCACAAGGTTCCTATTGGATTCCTTGTCCTACTGATTTTGCATATTAGGATATTTGATTTGTTTCAGAATTTAATATTCATTAAATTGCATCACATACAGACATTAGGAACATTTGCATTACTAGTATTAAAAAAAATTAACTAAAATTAAAATTAAAGTTAAAGTTATTTTTTTATTTTAAAGGAAAAAGGAAAACGAAAAAAGCGAGACCGAGCCGGCGTTAGGCTGGCCTGGTCTCCGTTTTCCTTTCCCTTCCTTCTCTTCACTTGGGCCAACCCTTGTCCTTTCCTCCTTCCCCCTCTCTCCACGTGTGCGACAAAAGAGCACGGAGGAAGGACGACACTGAGAGGGAAAATGACAGAGTGAGGACATCGCGTGCGACGCTAAGGAAGGACGTTTGGTCAAGGTAGCTGGCAAGGCGAGAATCCACGTGCATCTAGCCGTCGTCTCCAAGCCAGGTAGGGATCCCCATGGCTGAACCTAATTCCGCAAACCTCTTTACCCTGTTTGATCTGTCCTATCTTGAGTGAGGTGAGTGTCGACTCCAATTCTTTATCTCTTGTTCGTGCTAGATCTGAATGAGTTGGTTTTTGTTGAATTCAAACATTGAATGTTGATTTCTTTTGAGTTTAGGCGTGCACTTGAGCTCCGAACTGGTTAATGTTTTCTTCCCCACTCGTTGCTCACGATGTGTTCGTTGGAATGCCCCAACCAAGTTAGCGTACGGTTCATTCTGTTTCTGGGTTCATTGTTTTCTTGGAGTCTTATGTTCCAATGCCATGTGAGAGCTATGCTGGAGCGGAAATAACATTGCCGATCACTCATGAAACATATGAGTCTATTTCCACATGTTTCTCTTTTCTCAATGTCCTCCGGTTTTTGTTCGTTTCGTTAAGTTGCAGTAAAAGGGTAGCGTCCGACAAGCAGCAATGGTGATGGTATTCGCCGACAGTGGCAATCACAGCTGGTTGTGCAAGTGTTCAGTAAACATTATGATGTGTCAGCATGAGGATCATTGGTTGTAATCCTCAAGCAATAGATTTCGGTCATGCGTTTCTGGTGTGTTCTAAGTTTGTCTCGGGGTAAGCCAAGTGGGAAGAAGACGCGGGAAGGCTTTAGGTAATAGAGAAGGGAATTAAAAATTACGAGGGGAAATGGGCTCATTTGGACTGAAATAGCCAAAAAGACGTTAGGGTATTTTGAGTGGATTTAAGCTTAGTTTTGTTATAAGGATTAGTAAGCTGTTTGGGTTTGAGTTGAAGTGGGGAGAGTGGGGCGCAACTCTAGTGATGGTCCGTTTGGGCTTAGTCTGTTCTGATAGAAATTTTGGTGGGCTATTGGTGATTTGGGCTTAGCTTTCATTTAAATCGGGCTTGAGTTATTTTGAAAATGGATTTAGTGTCAAAGCCTAAACTGCGCCCAAGGCTTGATCCGAGTCCCTATTTCTCTGAATTTTTTAAGTAAAAAAATAAAAATAAAAATTCACAAAAATTGAAAAATATTTAAAATATTTAAAAAATAAATAACATATATGGAATATTCGAAGATTCCTTTAAAAATCCAAAATAAAATAAAATTAGAATTCCTCAAAAAAATTAAAATTAGTCTTCTTGGGTGATTTTCCTTTTTTTTTTAAAAAAAATTGTAGTCTTCTCGTGCTCAAAATTGAACAAGTCCTTACAGCTTCACTATAGAAAGGTTCCGATTGTTCTTAAAAATAAATGCCCCTTGATATATAGAAAATTAAATTAATGAACTAGGAACATTATAATATCAAGACCTTAAGATCGTCAATCGAAATATCAACCGACAAAAGCCTTACTGCCGGTCAATGCAAACATGCCGGTTGGATTTTCAATGATAGAGGATGAAGACTCTCTCTGGTGGCTTTCTTCTTCATGGAGCTACCGACAACGGAGGTCCGTATCCCTCCAGGATCCATCTGTCTCTCTCTCTCTTTCTCTCCTCTCCTACATTCCATTCGGCCAAAACTGTGGCCAGCAGGAGGAGCTCGGCTTCTTTCTCACTCCGCTGCTTTTCCTCCTCCAGTTCTAGATCGCCGCTCAGCTCATAACTGGAAGCTCACCTCCAGTTCACCGAGAGTGCCGCCTCAGCCTTACTCTCCTCTCTTATGCTCTGTTTCCATGTCGCTGGCCAGAGTTTGTCAAATCGTAGCATCCCCCTTGTCGAGTGGAGTCGAGACTCTCTTCTCTCATTTGGATGAAGCTGGTCCAGATTTTCGAGAAAACGAAACCGAGCCCTGTCCTCTCTTAAGCTCGTTCGAGAATCCATTTTTCTGGAGATCTTGGTTCCATCGTCTGTAGCTCCTCTTCGTTTCTCCATCAAAATTTAGGCTCTATCTCCTGTCCAGGGACACCAGTTTTTCTTGGTTTGGTGCGTCTCATTCATTCCAGGGGCTGGTCTTGCCTCTGTTCTCCCTTGTCCACGGATCATTTTGTCAACCCAAAACGACCTGACAATGCCGAGTTTTAATCACTGTCCACACCAGTCCGAAAATACTATTCGGCATCCTCATGCAGCTCATCGGAATTGCTTCCTGTTAACTTAAGTCGGACTTGTTCAGATTGCTGAATTAATAGTTGCTGATTCATTGCCTTCGAAGATCAAAATCAGAGCCATCTTCCACTACAAACCCAATGACAACATCTCTAGCGCGATGCTATCTCCAGCGAGCTAGAGCCTGACCTTGTCCACTTCATCCATGGCTTGTTGGGATGCCCGTGCTTGTATCTCGAAGCGCTTATGGATGCGGGGCACGTTCTCACATGAGGCTTCTCATCCGAGAACAATCAGCTCTTGGTGAAATTGGACGATTAACAACCGTGTTACTCTTGTTCGATTGAACTTTAGAATCTTTTTCGACTCATTCTCCATTGGTCTCTTGATTTTTTTATTTTGCTTTGCTTCTTTTTTGTGTGGGCACTAGCTGATAATCCTCACTGGCCTTGAGGTATACTCCATTCGGTATCTGAACTGATATTTGGTAGCAAATTTGGAGAAATAGTCTTTCTCGTAGTTTCTTGATTGTCTGCAATTTGTTATGTTCACTCAAGGTCTTGGAGCTAGGCTTGCTCATAAGAAGTTCTATACTAGTCACTTTTTGGTAGAGTTGGCAAAATGACCAATTAAAAAATGAGTCATAAATAGGTCTATCCCGAATTTAAATATAACCTATTAATAACTCAACTGAGAGCCACCGTCACTTTTCAATTTTCATGACACCCTACCTACGTATCTCCATCATCAGCGCCTTTGCTCTTGGTGGATGCCGTCGCCTTCACCACCGTAGTCTCACCTGCTTGTCACCGTCCACCGCCCCAACTCTGTCGCGCCCGCCATCGTCTCTTCAAGGTTCTGCCGCCTCAATGGGCAGCTCGGTTGTTGCAGCTCCTCCGTAGCTATGGAGGTGAGAGACTTGGGGAAGGAATCGAGGAAGGGGCTAGGGTTGAGGGATTTTACGGAGAGGGAATCGGAGGTGCCCACAAGAATGCTGACACAGCCCCACCAACTAGGACGACGCGCGCATCCCGTCGCTTTTACCCTTTCAGCCCATCTTCCTTCTCTCTCTCTCTCTCTCTCTCTCTGGGTCTCCCGAAAGTCCCTACTTTTCTCCGGCGGAGAGGCGCGTTCTTGATCCGACGCGCCTCGCGAAATAATGAGAGAGAGGATATTCGGATACGAGTGCCTGTCTTGGAACGGAGCCGCCGCCGGCCCCCCTCCCCAGCCCGAGCCCTTCTCTCTGCCCGTTTTGCTCCGTTTTGCTCCGTTTTGGTAAAACCTAAGACCGAGATTGTTGTTCCTCATTCGTGCTTGTGCTGAATGTGATTGGATCGCCGCCTATTGATTTCCAGTCCTGATTGTTGATTCTTTGTGGATTACAATGTGAGCTCGAGTCTTGAATGAGTCCAGGCTCCTCCCCATGTTGATGCCCACTGGATGTTCGACAAAATGTCTCAGCCAAACCCTCTGGTCATGATTGGCGATGAAGGTATAAAGTCGGTCGTGGCACTCGCCGATAGTGTTGGCGTTAGACATTAAGGTCGATAAAAAGGGTTCCGGCAGCAAATTGTCTGTGAAGAACGGCGCGTTCTCTCGGCAAGAACAGCAGGCTCTCGGTGAAGAAAGAGGTGAATGGGAAAGAAATAAAAAATAGTAAAAGAAAACAAAAGAAAATATTTTTTAAAAGGGCTGGAAAATAGGCAATGCGGAGACGTTCGGGAGAAGCGGGGTTGGAGTTGTGCGCGAGGCTTTTGCTTAGGAGACCTTGGGCTTAGTTCTGCCGAGTAGGGAGTGGGGTTGGCCAGGTTTTAGGTTTTTTTTTACATTATTTATTTATTTTTTTATTTTTTTTATTGTTTAATTAACTTTTTAAATTTGATGTGAAATTTTTATCTAAAAGTAATATATACATATAAAAGGCTTAAAGTGGGTTAAATGGGTTTTCCCAAAGTACATTAACTATTAATATGATTTGGTAATACGAGTCTAGTACAAGTCGATAAATTTACATTACATGAAAATATGTTAAAACGGGTTAAATAGATCAATATAGGTCAGATCATTTTCGATCCAATTCAAACTCGACTCGACCCACTTATTTGACAACCTTACTTTTTTATAATAGTTTATGAAAGTGAATCATTAGACTTGATATGAGACGGTAATTGAAGACTTTGAATGCCGATTTTGTTGTGAAAATCATCATGGAATTGTGCAGAAATAATCTAAACACTTGCTGTCCAAATTTAAATTGCATTGTTAGTAAACAAAATGGATTGAGCCTAATGAAGCCCGATTATGTCCCGGGATGTTAATTGTGTGTGCATGATTGATTTGATACATGTTTTGATTGTAAAAACTAATGAAAGGAGAGGGATATTAAGGTAAACATCATGCTGCTACCCATACCTGGTATTGTGCCTATTATTGTTAAGCTCGATGGGACTCGATTGGCTGTGATTGTGAGCTTGAAGAATCTTGGAAACTAGAGTGCCTATGGCTGAGTTTGACGACACTCGAGCAGCCACGGCCCATGGCTAGGAGCTTAACAAATCTCAAGCGACCACGCCCTCGATGAAGCTCGAATGGTGGGCCGTGAGCTTAAAGAAGCCCGGAAGCTGAAGTGGCAATGGTTGCAAGCTGCCGAAATTGGAGCATAAACGGGCAAAATCTTGAAAAAGCTTGGAAGTTGGTGGTTATGGCCAAGCTTGGCGAGACTCGTGAGACAAGCTTTTGCCCCCTTTTTCTTTTCCCACACAAGTTTTTAGCTTTTTTTATTTGTTTTAATGCTTGTACTTTTTTCATTTATCCTACTTTTATTTTTTAAAACTAATCTTGATATCCTTTTTTTTTAATGATATGGCGCTTGGTGGACACCATGTTTTCTTAGGAAAGTAATAGAAAGAAAGTCATGTTAGTATTTTTCGTTAGCGAAATGGGATGAAGTTAACCGAGGGATTTGATTATGCCAATTCAATAAATTTTAAGCTTTAATTGCATTTTTTTGAAGGTGTAAGAACTTAATTGCACTTTTGTTACAAATTTAACATTTTTAGTGCATTTATTCCTATTTGTAGATTAGATTTCCAATTACATTTGCACAAGGATTCGAAACATACATAATCACTGCCTTCTAACTAATAAATTAAGTGATTCGACATAGGATCCAAACAATATAACAATCACATTTATTGAGCGCAATTGATTTGCGCATCACACAATAAACTAAAAAGATTTCCACATACGTTCTTGTGTCCACCATTATTATTCAACGTTCAATTTCCACAAAAAACTTGGTTGGTTTTGTGTCACAGTGATTGAATCAGCTGTGGTGCCTGCCTTCTTCTCTGTCATTGTCGAGTCTTTAATTCTCAACTAACTTGAAGAATGGTTTGCATACTTTTATTTGGAAAGTTTATGGGTCATGACAAGATTGAATGACCGTGTGGGAGGGAAAGGTATGACGTGTCATTGACTTGAAGAGGTCCCCACTAGAAAATTAAGTGTCCTCCGTTAGTACTAAACATGTGCACGTGGACTTGGACGGTGTTGACATTGGAGGGTTTAAAAAGATTCCTATAACACTAATAAAATATCTGTCCCCTGCGTTCACCTCGGGTGGATTGTGGCTTTATAATATAGTTTTCTTTAATATCGAAAATGAAGAAACATGGCGTCTTTATTATAAGTTGAATCTCACTTGTAAAACACATTTTTTAGGGACATCAATCTTAAATAAGTAATTCAGATTTTTATTTAACTAACGTAAAAGTTGATGTTTTGTAAGTAGAACGAAAGGAAATGGAAGAGAACTGAGTTTTGGGACGACATGATTCCCAGCCACAAAACTCCGTTCATCCAAATTTTCTATTATCCTATAGATTTGAATATGAGCATTAGATTCTCTTTTTGTTGGGAACTGAAAAGGAAAGTTTAGAGCAGCGAGGGCCCAAAGGTGGGGTGACACCGTGACAGCCCCTGTTATCCCCTTCCCGACTCCATTGTTGGAAATGACGTGTTCACGAGCAATTAATTATGCGTTAGTACTCACTTAAACACTATCACATTAAACATAATACATGCGTATTATATAATGTCGATATTTAAAAATGATAAAAAAAAAAAAAAGAGTGACGATGCTTCACTAAGTCTAGCCTTTTATGCCTTAGGACTTCCCCAATTGGTTGCTTATACTTCTCACTTTGGAGAAATAGATGGGTCATGAAGACATCGATTTCTTTAAAGTTCGATAATTCACTTATCTAAAGTAGACTCTGGCAAAAAATCTACTAATCTTGTCAACAAAGTTAAAAAACGAGCTAAAATCCTTAGAGTTGATCTGAACCTGAAATTGTTTACACGTGCTGACATGGGGAATCAGGCTAGTGTGATGTACCTAAATCACACATATATTTGCTACTTCATTACTGCTAGAACCATTACTCAGAATTGCAGTGTAAAATTGGAAAAAATACTTAGAATTTCATCTACAAACATATATTATTCTTCTTTCGATGAAGAAGTCCAGATAATAACTACTTTGCTTACATTGCTTGTAACAACTTCCGACAAGTACACTTAGAAAAGGTTAGTATTAAGGGCTAATAATATCCATGCCACATTTGGCCTAAACTAATTTTCATGTAACAAATAATTTCAAATTGCTATACTTGTGCCATATTTACCCTAAATTAATATTTGCGTCATAAAAAATCCTAGATTTTACACTTGTATTACATATACCTCAAAATGGTACACTCATACTATATTTACCTCAAATTGTGGTCAATTTGGGATTTTTGGAGTGTATGTGACATGGGTTTGCTAGTTTAGGATTTTATCGTAACATGAAAATTAAATAGGATAAATGTGACACATATATATTAGTTTGAAAATTTTGGTAATATTAACTTGGATAATAATAATGAAGTTACAAGAGTGATAATTGTTGCTTTGGCTATGATGGGGTTCAACTCAATCAGGTTGTGAGCTATGATCACATGAGCCCTTATCATATCCGTTGTCAAGATGTTATTTTCATTGTACTTGTTTCATTGCATCGGATTTTGGATGGAAAAGGAAAAGAGAAAAACAAATCACGATTCAAATGTTAGTTGCATTGTAATTGTTTCTTTTCATAAAACTGGGGAACAATAGTATGATGGTCGATCAGTCAATTTTGAAAAATTTAATTGGTGCCTACACTGAACATAGACTTCCTTACTTGAGAAATATCACCGCATTGAACATATTTGAAGAGTATATACTTGTAGAGCACATGTTGTGTCCATAGCGAAAGGGGACCCCGATAGACTAAAATAAAAACTTGAAAAAGAAGAAAAAAGAATGCTATCCTTTTGCTTAAAATTGTCCAAAATCCGGCATTGACACTTATGATGGTTGGGCCGGTGATGACTGGGCCGCTATGTAGGCATCTTCAGGCAAGTGTTGCTCTAGAGAACTTGATTAGATTTTCACTTAAAGGTTTAAACTACATTGAATTCAAATTGAAAAGATTAAGATTGAATTCAAATTTATATAATAGGTTTAGAACTGGAAATGTAATTTTTCACCAATTTTTTTTTGCACATTGGACCCGGAATCTGTAAAGCAATACTTTTTACTAATAAATCAGTGAGTCCTTTGTCCAAAAATAAAATAAAATAAAATTAGGTGAGTCCACGTATGACTTGCACAATGTAACAAATCACATCTATTGAGAGCATGTGATTAGAATACAATGCAATAAGTACTTTTCCACAGTGATTATTGAACATTTAATTTCCACAAAAAATTTGATTGGTCCTATAATCATGATTGAATCAACTGTGGTCCTTGCCTTCATCTCTATCATCTTCATGTTCTTCATTGTCAACATAATTGAAATGGTTTGCATACTTTTTCTAGGAAAAACTTCGGGATCTCGGCAAAACGTAAGGACCACTAGGGATGAAAAGATATGTCGCATCGTTGCAAAAAGTGGAAGGAACAAGAACTCCATTGTGTCTCTCTTTCCATCAACTCAATTTAGAACTTAAAAGAAAATTAGACGTGAATTTGCCCCAAAAAATAAGGAAGGAAGGAAACTTCCTGCCAGTCCTTTTCCATCCACTCATAGGATGACCGCCAAAAAGGGGAGAATCATTTGACTCTTGAAAGGACAGTAATACTAATACCCAATTAAATTAATGGATTACGAAAACCATTTTATAATACAGAAATTGCTCTGAAAGTAATTGCACATCATTAATACATGACGATCTTTCTAGATAGACATCTATCAGTATTCAAATTATTTTGGAAAAACTTAGTATTGGCATAATGATGTATAAAATCTCTTATATATATGATTATAGATATTATACGTTCCACAAACTAGTATTTGTGCATCTAAACCACTCATATTTATGTTACTTAACCACTAATAGACCCGTTACTCAAAATTGCAGGGCAATATTTGAAAAATAGTTAGAATTCTATTTACAAATATATGATTCTTCTTTTAATAAAGAGGCCCACCTAAATAGATAATGATTGTGTCACTTATATAGCATATAACAACTTCTGGGTGACAAGTATAGTCAGAAATAGTTTGTACTGAATAAGCTAGAAGAGTGATGATCGTTGTGTTGGCTCTTATTTTCCTTTCAATGCGTCCAAACATATATCCCTTTAATTGATATTTCTTGCCAAAAAATACCTGTACTGAAAATTTAACAAAATCAAGTTTTTAGTTATTTTTCTCATCTATTTTGCAAAGCGACATCTGCATGCGTCCTTTTCTTTTTATAATGGTGAAATCACTGATTATTAATCATTTTTTTAATCATTTTTTGCAATATTAATTTTATAATCTTGATTTTTCTATATTAGAAAAGTTCTGGGTCAAGTCAATGGCGAGATCTACAGTTTCCGTGGCCACTGGTCCAGCAGATTGGAATTTCCCCGTTGAGAACACGTGATTCGAAGACCACGCAATAAACATAATAGATTTTCAAGTAGGTTTTGGAATCCGCGGTTGTTATTGAACATTCAATTTCCAGAACTTGATTCGTTCTATTTTAGTGGTCGAAACTAGTATGGTGCCTGCCTTCTTGCCTGTCATTTTCATGTCGTTCATTCCCGGCATGATTGAAATGATTTGCGTACTTTTTCTTGGAAAACTTCTAGGCCACAGCAAGCTTTAAGAACCACAAGGAAAAAAAAGATGGGTCGCATCTTTACAACAAGTGGAAGGAACAAGAACTTCATCATATCTCTGTTCCCATCAACTCAATTTAGACCTTCAAGGAAATGAGTAGTGAATTTACCCCCCAAAAAAAAAAAAAAACTAAAGAAAAAGGATGGAAAGAAACTTCCAACCATATTTCTCGTTTCTCTTTCCATCAAGTCATAGAATGACCGCCAGAGAGGGGAAGAATCATTCGGTGACTCTCAAAAGCACAGTAATGCCCAATTCATTTAATGGATGAATTACTAAATTACGAAAATCCAAATTTGTACCAGAGAAACTGCTCTAAAAGCAATTGCACATCATTAACACATGACGACCTTCTATATAGACATCATCAGTATTTAATTAGAAAAGCTCAGTATCAGCCTAATGATATATAAACTCTCTTATACATAATTATAGAGACTATATGTTCCAAACTTAATATATTGCAAACCTTTTTTTTTTCAGATATATAAGATAATACATACTGCAAACCTTTTAATCGATGCATTAGATCAAGTTTCTTCATCTTCAATATTAAAAGATTGCATTTTTTATTGGTGAACATATACAATTAAATAATTAGTTATTATTCAACATATATATATTTATATATGAATCGGCAAATGGCCTGTTTATATATTAATAAGTTAATTGATCAAAATATGTTTTCTTAGGAATATCATTGTTAAGTAAGTAATTGAGCTTTTTATCTAATTAATGGGAAAGTCGATGGTTTGTGAGTGATATGAAAGGAAGCGGAAGGCAATGGAGCTTTGTGATTATGTGATGACTCACAGCCACAAAGCATTGAATATGAATCTAATCGAAACAACTACGGTGCCTGCCTTCTTGTCTATCATTTTCATGTCCTTCATCCTCGACATAATTGAAATGATTTGCGTACTTTTTCTTGGAAAACTTCTGGGTCACGGCAAGCTTTAAGAACCACACGGAAGAAAAAAATGGGTCGCATTTTTTGTTTGCGACCTGTTTGCCCCTTTCTGACGCCATGGCTGAAAATAACATTTGCTCACGAGTGATTAATTATGCCTTAGTACTCACTAAAGCACTACCGCATTAACACAAAATACATACAGGAAAAAAGAAAAGAAAAGCGAGTTAAATGATGTTGATATTTAACATAGATAACGCCTTTGGACTTCACCAGCAGTTTGCTCATTTGTATTACTTTTCACTTTTGAGAAACAAATGATTCACGAAGTAATCGATGTTCTTTATGATAGAAAGTCTGTTTATCTAATGTAAACTCCGGCAAAATGATCTGCTTATATTGCGATCAAAGTAAGAAACGAGATAAAATCCTTACATGTGGCCCAAATATGAGATTATCCACACGGATTGACATGAGGAACCAAACTAGTATTGTGGACTTAAGCCACGCATACTTTTCTTACTAACCTCTACTAAATCGATTACTCAAAATTGCAGTGCAACACTTGAAATATAGTTGGAATTTTATCTACAAACATATATGATTCTTCTTTGAATGAAAAAGCCTGCCTGACAGGTAATAATTGTTTCGCATATAGTGCATATAACAACTTCCGAGCGACAAGTATACACAGAAGTAGTTAGTACGTTGCACCACATGAGTCCGCGTCAAGATAAATGGCCGAGAGATTCTACTCTTTTCATCGATTTTTGAGAAATTAATTGATTGAAAAAGAAAAAACAAAAAACAAAAGAAAAAAGTAAAATGCTATTTTCGTTTTATTTGTTTCATTGCATGTAACTGGGGAGTGATGGTATGTGGGTTGATCAGTTAATTTTAAAAAATTAATCGGCATGAACATAGACTTCCTTGCCTTGAGGAATATCACCGCATTGAACAATTTTTAAGTGTATGTACTTGTAGATGACATGCCGCATCCATAGCGAAAGCGGACGACAATAGATTAAAATAAAAATGCAAAAAAGAACCAAAAAAAAAAAAGAACAGCGTCCTCCTGTATATAATTGTCTACATCAAATCACTGGCTGTGGCACCTAAACCAGCCGGCGATAATTAGACCGTTCCGTCACTGGAGAATTGCGGCTGGGGGATTTGATTGTATTTTTTCTCAAAGGTTTAAAATTACTTTATTTCAATTGAAAATATTAAGATTGAATTAGAAAAGAAGAAATTTTTCACCAATTGTAGTTTTTGCAATTACGCTACTGTTGAACAGTTAATTTCCGCAAAGAACTTGATTAGTCTAATTTCAGTGATTGAAAAATCAACCGTGGTGCCTGCCTTCTTCTCTATCTTTTTCATGTCCTTCATCGTCAATAGAATTAAAATGGTTTACGTACTTTTCCTAGGAAAATTTATGGGTCACGGCAAGCTCTAAGGACCACATGGAAAAGATAAGACGTGTCATGGCACAAGGGTTAAAAAGATATGTATTCAATACTAGCATGATATCTGTGCATTGCTGCACGAATTTAAGACTATATTTTTCGCATTATTCTAAATATTGGGAGCTCACGGATTTTGTAGTCATTGATACGTCAAATTAATAATAAGTTATTTAGAATATTGATTGGCGTTGTCTTGATCACTTTATCAAATTGATCGAAATACCCCTTTAATTGATATTTCTTGCCAAAGAAAATACCTGTATTGGAAATTAACAAAATCAAGTCTTACTTATTAATCTCATCCTTTTTTGCGAAGCTATATCTGCCCGCATATTTTTCTTTTTATAATGGTGCTATCGCTGATTATTTTTTCTTTGGTTGATTGCTAATAATAATTTTTTATCATTTTTTGCAATGTTAATTTTATAATATTGGGTATTTTATTTTAGAGAAGTCTTGGGTCAAGTCAACAGCGACGTTTATGGGTTCCCTAGAATTGGCTCCAGCAGACTAGACTTAAGTAACTTCACCCATAATTGTTTCGTGAAGTTGGCACAACCGTGATAGTCACTTGAAAGTAAACTCTGCATATATAAATAAAGAGTACATGACCCTGGTAAGTCTGCACAACGTGAAGCAGTGAAACATATTACACACAAAACAACACATAAATATGAAGTGTCTTTTATTGTGTTTGTGGACGTCGGTGTGGTTGGTATCGATGGTTTTGCTTCTGTCTTGGCACGATTGGTACAAATATTTTTACTTAATACTAGTAAGGTATCCGTGAGTTGAACGAACTTAAGACTATTTTTTTTTTTCTATGGCCTGTTAATCAATTTTGCATTCATTAATACTTCGAGTTAATTATAAAATATACTTAATTTTGACCAGTGTTGTCTTGATCGCTTTATCAAATTGATCATAATTGCCTTATTTTTCCTTCAATGAGTCCAAACAAATACCAATTTATTTGTTTCCTTTTCATCTCTTTTTCTGCGAAGTAATTCCTATGCACTTTTTTTCATTGATTTACTAGTAATTTTTATTTATCATTTTATAATCTTGACCTTTCTCTTTTGGACAAGTCCTAGGTCAAGTCAACGGCGACAATAACGTGTTTCGTGGAGTTGGCCCAACCGTGATCATCATTCAAAAGGGAAAGACTCTGCACATATAAATTAAGGAGATGACCCTCGTATGTTTGCACACGGTGAAGCAGAAGAAACAGATAAACATACAAAACAACATTATAAACATGAAGTGTCTTTTACTGTGTACGTGGACTTGGGTGTTGCTGGTTTTGATGGGAAGTGGAAGAAGCATGGGGGGTTGCTTGGGAGAAGAGAGGAATGCACTTTTCAAGATTAAGGCGGCCATCCAAACCGGATATGGGTTTCCTTTTTATGATTGGAGTAACGGCCATGGTGATTGTTGCGGCTGGACAGGCGTGAAGTGTGAGAACACCACTTCACGGGTGATACAACTAGATCTTAGCGGTTGGGAAGTGGAAGGGCTCTATATTGATAGGAAACCAGATATGCCTTTATCTATTCACGCCTCTTTATTCCTTCCTCTGGAAGAACTTCAACTGTTGAATTTACATCACAATTTTCTCTCAGGTGGATCTCTCTCTCTCTCTCTCTCTCTCTCTCTCTCTCTCTCTCTCTCTCTCTCTCTCTCTCTCTCTCTCTCTCTCTCATAGTTATTTGTTTCTTTTTTCTTATTTCAATTATGTTTCTAAGTGATCATTTACTTTTTGAAAAGGAAAAACGTCAAAAAAAAAAAAAAAACATTAACCACTGGGGCAAACCCCAGTGGCCACCCTTCCACCATGGAAGGGGGAGGTGGGGGGTTCGAATCCCCACATTCTCAGGAGGGTTGGGGTGGGGACGAATTAGTTTCAAGAGTGGGTTTCGACTCTCACGCTCTGCAAGGAGGCAAGGCAAAAGTCTGAGAGTGAGAGTTAGAGTAGGAATAGAATATGATTGACCAAAAAAAAAAAATTGAAAAACGTCATACTGTGGTGCTATAGACTATAAAAGTGAATTGAGTGAATTAATGACAAACACATAAGTGCACAAATATTATTATGACTCATTTTCTTTATTTCCCTTTTCTTCTTTTTTGTTATAATTATATGCATTTCTTATTTTCTTATATTTATCTGGAAGCATGAACTCGTGCCTAGTAGGAGAAACCAAATGGTTCCAGAATCCCAAGCCACTCTACCCATGTATATAGACACGCAAGAAAATTAGAATACACGTTAGTACTTTCTAGGTCAACCTCTAGTCTATTTAGACAGGGAAAGTCACATTGTGCAAATAAGAGGATGGAACACAAATAGACATAAATAGAAGAAGAATATAGATTACACATTGATCAAATTTATGTGATTTAATCAATTTGACCTACGTAGACTCAGAATGAGTAGCAAAAGATTACGTTACAAGTCAAGTAATATAATAGAGATGAGATTAACGCTTTTTTCACTCTCTCTTTTGTTTTGCACCCTCTACATTAGTGTTTGGATCATGTTATCCCTGGTGAAACTCCCTCGCTTTCAGATTATATCCACACTCAAATAATTAAAATGGGTCCCAATTTTTGTACGCTCTGTGTCTCAGACGCTATCTCTCTCCACTCCCAAATTTTGTGTTTTCTTCGACCCTTTAGCTTGAGAACGCGAAACTCCTCACTCTCTGCTTTGAAGAATATTGCTATTTTTGCTCCGACTTTTTTGGCGCCTGAAAAGTTTATCTTTTCCTTTCCCCCTTCAGCTAATGCAAGCGCCTTGTCCTTCAACATTGTTGTTCATTGTTTCTTCTTCTTTTGTTGAATTCCTTTGTTTAGCGAGTGGTGAAAGTTTGGTACATACTTTCTTGACTCACAAATGCGCCCTTCTGAGAGCTTTGGTTTTCTTATTTTTCTTTTGCTTGTTCTAAATTTTAGATGGATCTTTAATTGCTTTCACGTTTTTCTCATTGCCACAAGTTGAGAACAAGAAGTGCCGAAAATGATAAGAATGTCGCTAATTTTAAATAGCCCAAAGATTGGAGCCCTTGGATGCCAACAACCCCGGCAAAGCCCCTTTTTCCCCAGCCTAAACAGTCTGCCACCATGAACGATGAATATGAGATCTCTAAGGAAGAAGATGAACATTAGCGCATAAAAGGAAAGAAAAGAACAAAGGAATACAAGAAAAGGCCAAAAACAGAAAAATCAGAAAGACATTCAAAATGATGTCATTTCATCAAGAATTGCACATGTTGGATCGCCGGTCGTGTCATGTAGGATGGTCATTGATGACTAGATATCATGTCAGAAATTTCTAGCATTAATTTACTAATTAACTAAATATAATAAATACTATTAAAGGCACGAGCTACTTGTTTATGAAGTTGGTTTACAAAGTCATGTGACACGGACTTTTTGATGCTTGAATATGTCAGACTAACTAGTTTATGTCTATCAATTCTCTTCATGATGAGCATATAGTTATTCTCATTATATAATATATCCAATATCAATAGATAATTTATTAACCAGAATGCATGCATGAATTTTTCTATAACCAGATTTAAACGGAACGCTACACTTGAAGAAATTGAAAAGGCTAGATCTATCTGACAATGATCTACAACGAGTCCCCTCATTATACAAGCAAACATCAGTGGAGGCTCAAAATTTGTCTTCTAGTCAGCTTGAAGGTACATATAAAATGAAAGACCTTGCTTTGTTATGTAAAGTTCGATGTTGAGAATTTTTTGTCAATCATAGGTATGAATCTCGAGGAGCTAGATCTTTCGTATAATTTTTTGGTGAATGATGCCCTTGCGGACATTACGAGGACAACATCTCTAAAGGCCCTAAACATCAGTCATTGTGGACTGGATGCATATTCGAAGTTATTGGAAGGTACTTTTGTGGAAAGGCCTTCATTTAATAGTATTAATAACTTATCATAGAAGCATATACAGTTGTTTGACCATAAATAAATCAATGTCATGCTTTAATGTGTTATGATGTTGGTGATCCTCAAATGTATGTTTTTTTTTTTCAACTTTATCCCTGATCTTTGAATATTGAAGTTTGGTCCCCACGCTTTTAGTTTTGTGCAACATTTTTTACGGGCCAATCTGAATAATAGTGTGATAACAGATTCAAGGAGCCATACCTAAGAAGATTAAATAGTCCGAAATTACAGCATATTAGAGGAGTTCAGATATAGTATAGGAATCATAACCACATTATATGCAAAAGTTAATTAGAAATCAAAATCAAACAATATTTAAATTTTACATATTAAACCACAATGGTCGACAAACTTCAGGGATTGCAAGTGTCAATAAATTCAACTAAGCCATGAAGCCTAGGAAATTAAATGACACTAAAGCTCAAACAAAGCAACCTTAATGAACATACATGTTTAGATTGATTTATACTTTATTCTTTTTGCTTATTCAAAATGTTGCATATCTTTCACTTTGACCTTTTTTTTTTCAATTTCGAAACACCCACAACATACACAACTGTGGAGACATTTTTATATTGTTTTTAAAATAAGTTATATTTAGATTTTGACAGTATAGTAAAAAACAAATTATTTTGTACTTTCCACAAAGCAAAGAAAGAAAAAGACGCACATCATCTGTTGTCTATGGTAATACTTCTTGATTAAATTATCTGTATAAATGAAAGTGCAATATGTGAGTCAATATACTTAAGTTGTGAGTTCACAGAGAGTCAAGAAACTATTGCAATCGAATGGTAATTAACTTATGAGACTCATATTATGTTTTTCTTAATAATAGTGTTGCTGTAAAGTAATAAACTTTGTGAGAGAGAATTTGTTGCATGTAAAATATGATAACAAGACGTTATTTCATAAGTGACTACTAGCTCCTGGAGCGAGGGTAATAGGGTTAGGCGGCGATAGAGGGGCCTTTATCAAAAGGGATAAGTGCACCATAAATTTTAAAACTTACAATGAAAGTACAATCAAGTTTTAAAATTTTCAAATAATGTAATCAAATTATAAAACTTGTCAAATTGATGTAATGTGATTTGGCTAACTGGACAAGCTCACATGGTTTCGTTTTATAACTTTCTTAACACACATAATACTAACGTAGTGCCCACTAAGCTCCATATAAAGAAAAACAAATGGATTTTTTTTTTTAAAATGGCAAAACAAATTGAAAAAAGGACAAAAATTGCAAAATAAAAAAAAAATAAAAATCCAAAATCACCACCATAGCCGCTCAAGGCGGCCATATAAATTGTCTATCAGAAAAGAAAATTTCTAATAATTATTCATGAAATTTATTCAATTTGAAATTAATCCTAGAACACATATTGTTTAAATATATTCTATTTATCATTTCAAACTTAGATTATTTCATCACATGATTAATACTTAGTAAATAAGTTTTTATCTTTTTGGTTTTTCATTGAAGATATTATCTCTTATTTGGATAATTTTCAATTAATAAGTAGGCTTTCACTTATCTATCAATTTTATATACATGATTAAAGTTGGAGCTATGTTCGCTCCTACACTCATCATGTGGTACTTCACTTCAACTTAGAAGCATTGGCTTATTGATTTGTCATCAACAAGCTTTAATCTTTTTTGAGTTAAATATAAGTAAAAAGAGAAAGTACCCTGAAAAATTTTCCGACACTTAAAATTTTCCGACACTTATCTTTTTCCACTTTTATTACCCCTTGATTGTAACTTTGAAAAAAAAAAAGGGGGGAATAAAGAAAATGTATCTTGAAATGTGTAATTTAACCGTCTGAAAGTTTACTCCACATGTGTAACTTAACTCATATATGTGATTGCCATGTGGCATAAATTGTGGCAAAACTTTGCCTCATGGGATGCATTTGGCTATTAAGTTCTAAATTATCGATTTTTTAATTTGAAATTTTAACTCTTTAGGATAAGTATGCACATTGTAGATAAAGATAAAATATCTATAATATAACTTATTCATATAATCTAAAATTTAAATTAAAAAAAGAAATATATCTGAGTAAATCAGTAATATTCATATTTTGAAATATACCTATTTCAGTGCAGTCATAAATACATATTTTATCTAGTTTTTTAAAATTAAATTAAAATGATTTGAATAGCAGCTTATTTTATCTCTCATTTTACTTAATATTCTCTAGGTTGAAATATTACAATAACATTGATTTCTCAAACATTTAGGAAATTTAACTTATTTCACACATGCATATTTACAGTTTATTTAGTTTCGCTTACTTTGAAATTCACTTATTTGAAAGATAACTTATTTCATAAGTTGCACTCAATTTTTTTTTTTTTAAAATGGTACAATTCAAAACAAATTTTACTAATGGATAAGGAGAAAATGATCTCAAGTTTTTATTTAGTCGAATGACAATCACATTTAAAGTATACGATGGTAATAAGGAAATCCACGTAATCTATCATAAACATTAAAATGAATTTGCAAAGAAGCTATTGCTGTTAGAATTACTTTGTTGTACGTCTATTTAGTTACAATTTTTAGGTTAAACTTTTCTTCCATGTCTTATATGTCCAATTTTTGTGTACATAACAGTTTATAATAGTGTAATCAATAAATTACATTTAATTACAAATATGTAATATACACATAAAGCCATCTTTTAAATATTGGTGTCCACTCCCCAAATTACCATCGGACACTTTCACGGTTACAACTCCATAATTTTAGGATAACTAAGGTTGAGAAAAATTTGGCCTCTTCGATACCACAACCCATTGCTGCCTCCACACATTGTGGCACTCAGACCCATCATGACACCATAAAGATCAGTTAGGGATGAGCAGTTTTAGGTTCCGCTTGAAACTTGGAACCTATCATTGAGTACAGGTTCCTCATTTTTTGGAACCTGGAACCTACTTTGTCACTAGTGCTAGGGTCAGTTTTGGGGTCCAACAAGTTCTTTTTCTTTAATTTTTTTTTTCATTTTTAGTTAAACAAAACGAAAATGAACACAATAATAATAAACAAACTTGTCATTCATCAAAGAGAATACAAAACAATTAAAACTATCAGTAGAGGAAAATGAATCATTGGCAAGGAACTCAACTAGATAAAAGTAGAGATGAATGGTTCCAAGTTTCATATAGATTCTAGTTGGAACTTGGATCGCACAAGGGAAGATATGGTTGCACACAAAATTTATAGTGGTTCGGCTTAGATCAAGCCTACGTCCACTCTCCCACGCTAACAGCCTTCTAGTTAGATTTCACTATGTGATCAACAAAAGATTACAACTTTGAGTGCAAACACTTACTGGTAGACTATCTCACTAAGTCACTATTTTAGTATTTCTCTCACGATCACAAACATTTAAGTTCACGAGAGATAAGTGTATGATCGAAATTTGCTCAAACTTTGGAATTATAAATTCTACGCTCTGTCTCTTACTTGTTTATCGATTCATTTTTTGGAATCCGGAACCTACTTGCATACTCTAAAACCTAAAACCTATCGTGTCACAAGTTCTAGGGTTGGTTCTAGGTTTACCCAAGTTCCACCTATATTATTATTTGAATGATTATAATTCACTAGCCATAACTTACATTTAGACACGTGAAAAATATGAATGTTAATAAAGTAAAATTCTTAGTCATAAAATAGAAACTCGAACTAGTCCTTCTAAATTATACACTCATCATCAAACGGCATGGAATACCGGAGGATCGCACGGAGACATGGATCAAGAAAAACATTAAAACTTGTTTTAGATTTTAGGTTACAGGTTACAGGTTCCAAGTTCCTCTAATTAAGAACTTGAAACCTACCTGTTGAAACAAGTTTCTCATTTTTTGGAACCTGAAACCTATCCTGCATTCATTGGAACTTGAAATCTATAAGTTCTCATCGGTTCAATTCTCAAGTTCCAATTTCTACCTTAAAACCATACTCACCCCTAAGCTTAGTCGCTATTAGCACCACTAGAGCAAATATCACCATTGCAATAAGACCTTGCACGACCTTCGATGTGAGCCACTATGACTTCAAATTTGAAGTGTGGCCTCAAAGTAGAGGTTGCGATGCCTTAGACTAAGGTCACGTGCCTCACATATAGGGGGAGGGGGTGGTTAGGGGGGGATGGAGAGGTAGTGAGCTGGCGGTATGGATAGTGAGCTAGGATGATGGTGCAGATGGTGGTGGAGGACGGCAGGTGGCGGTGATGAGTTGCTGCGGAGGACATGGAAGTGCAAGGTAGAGAAGAAGAAGGGAAAATGAAAAAACAAAAAGTACATGCAATGAAAAAGGTTGAGAGCAGATTGAAAAAAAAACAAAAGAAAAGCATGTGATCTCACGCTGCACTTATGGAGGATCACATCACATCGTTTAGCAACAAAGTTTCAGAAACTATAATGAACACCAAGTAAAGTTTAGAGGCTGCCCATGCAATTAAGCCTTAAATGTAGGATTAATATCAACTTTGGACTTCATTTCACATCTAATGAAAATTTGTCAAACTCTAGAAGTAAGGAAGCTTCTTCTTCTTCTTTTTTTCATTCTATTAATGTCGTGTAAAGAATAGTGGAAATGAAGCATTGTGTTGATGTGACTTAACTACAAAGCTCTATCTTATCAAAAAAATTTGTTCAGTGATAATACTCATAGTTGCAACGTCCACTTTAACAGGCTTGTGCAGATTGAGGAACCTTGAAGAGCTGGATATTAGCCATAATGAACTTTGGGGTCCTCTTCCGTCATGCTTTTGCAATATGACCTCACTTCGTGTGCTTAATGTTGAAGATAACGATTTTAGCGAGGCCATTCCTTTGTCTATCCTCTCTAATCTCAAGTCACTTGAATTTATTAACTTTTCTGGAAATGCTTTTGAAGGCTCACTTTCGCTTGCGTCCCTAGCCAATAACTCTAAACTTGAGACATTCAGCCTCATCGACAATCAGAATCGTTTGGAAGTAAATACAGAAGACCCCACTTGGTTTCCTTCATTTCGGTTGAAGGTGTTTATGTTATCAAACTGTGTACTCAACAAAGACGCAAATGGCGTAATTCCCAGCTTTCTGAAAGAACAGTATAACTTGAGATTTGTTCAACTCAACCACAATGGAATGACAGGAAATTTCCCAAAATGGCTATTGGACAACAATGTAAACCTAGAATGGTTGGAACTCAGAGGCAACAATTTGTCAGGTGCTTTTTATTTGCCTTCCAATTTGAATCCTAATAGCATGTGGTGGTTAGACGTGTCTGCTAATATCATTGATGGAGAGCTTCCATCTCAGATTGGTTTTATCTTTCAGAATCTAATAGGTTTCAACATGTCAAACAACCATCTAAAAGGTGAAATCCCTTCCTCAATGGGCAATATGAACCAATTGTCTTCACTGGACTTGTCAAATAATGGGTTCATAGGAGAGATACCAGAGACACTGACTAAAAATTGCACGGCACTTTCTATATTGAAACTGTCAGGCAACATTTTGCAAGGCCAAATGCTACCGAGGAATTCTAGCTTGGAAAATTTGAGAGTTTTGGATCTGGCGAGCAATCGTTTCACAGGGGACTTATCGCCTGATATATTGAATAGCTCCTTGAAATTTTTGGATGTAAGTAATAATTCCCTATCCGGAACACTTCCCCATTGGATTGGAGATTTATGCTTGCAAGTGCTAATATTGTCGAGTAATTTATTTAGAGGTCCTTTACCATCGAGTTTCTGCAACATACAAGAACTCTTTTTTTTAGACCTTTCAAGTAACAACCTTGGGCCGAGTACACCCTTATGTGCCAATGTCACATATTTGAGGTTCTTGCATTTAACAAATGACATGCTTGTGGGGCATTTTCCTAAGTTTCTTCTGGGAGCTTCATGGATTGTCACATTGGATCTAAGACACAATGCATTATCAGGTGAGATCCCCAGCTGGATCAGTACGCTTCGAAATTTGCAGTTTCTTCTGCTACAAGGAAACAATTTTGAAGGTTTAATCCCTCGGGATCTATGTTTGCTGAAAACTATGAGCATATTAGATCTCTCCAATAATAATATTTCTGGACAAATCCCTTCTTGTTTGAACAAGTTGAGATTTCATCAAGATGAGTCATGTATGGTATGTGATGCCTTGTACCCTGGGCCTGTACCTCTTACACATGGTATGGTTGCTTTTGCGTTTGAATTTGAAGAAGTAAAATTCATGACAAAGAGAAGGATGGAATCGTATAAGGGTTACATTCTAAAACTCATGTCAGGAATGGATCTCTCGCGGAACAATTTGACAGGCTTTATTCCTTCAGATTTCGGCAACTTGAGTGAACTTCGAGCCTTGAACTTATCACACAATCATTTGACAGGACCAATCCCAAAAACGTTTTCCAATTTAAAGGAAGTAGAGAGCTTGGACTTGTCCTACAACAACTTAAACGGTCCCATCCCTCCACAACTAATAGAGCTTTACACCCTGTCAACTTTTAGAGTGGCTTACAACAACTTGTCAGGCAGGACACCGGACCTAAAAGATCAATTTGGAACTTTTGGTGAAGAAAGTTATGAAGGTAATCCTCTTCTTTGTGGACCACCATTAACAAGCTGTGATGGCCCAAATCCGAGACAGGGGACACCGCAATCTTTTAATCATACCAGGGAGGATGACTCTTGGAGAGAAGTCTTCTTGTGGAGTTTTGCAGGATCCTATGTGGTAGCGTTCCTTGGGGTGGTTCTTTTTCTCTACCTAAACTCATATTATCAGTACGTTTTGTTTGAGCTTGTTCGTAAGCTTATACCATCGTTTCCCTAAATAGAGATTCTTCTTCTAATCATGTTATGATAGACAAATATGATGAAATAGTGGAGAACCTTTGTTTAATAGGATTTTAAGCATTTGAGTCTTGACTGTATTTTTGAATGGTTGACTCCTAGAGTGTTCGCATTGGATTCCTTGTGCTACTAATGTGAATATTAGGATTTTTTTTATTTGTTTTAGAATTGACAGATACTAGCATTCAACAATTTTCTAAATGTCGCACAAATTATTTCTGCTCTCTATAACTAGTAACATCAAACCAACCAAGTATTAGCGTCTCATAAACTACTAACAAATAAAGGATTAAGTGGTGGGAATTGCTCAATTGACGATAAAAGCATGGACTGCTGGACAACTGCTCTGCAGCTTTAGCCCCATCTTTTTAGCTCATTGCTCGATGACAAATTATCTCAAGAGAACTAAGCCTTGTCCAACATTTAATGCAAAATTGTATTGAGGATAAGTTCTACTCTATTGGCAAAATTTTTTGTATAATGATATTATAAATGTCATAATTTTTGTATAGTGCTCACATGAGGATCATAACTTCTTTTTTTATTAATTGAGGGCTATTACTTTTAAAAAATACTTACTCAAGTGTAATAAATTTTAATCAATCATTTGAATGCCATAACGTTTATAAAAGGTTCACCTAAGTGTCACGGGTCGATAGTTTCTTGGTCACGGAATAACCCGTGCGGAGCCTAGTGATCGAAATTCGCCAGGTCAGCCTTCATTTTATAGTTATTCTAGTAAACAATACGATAAATAGCTTTTTTATACGAGATTGTACCACACCCAGCTTTGCTTAGGCGTCTAGTCCATCGAGCGAGATAGCAGCCCTCTTTAGGCTCAACAATTGGTTTCGGCCTCTCATGGCCTCATCAGGAGAGTGGCATCAGCTTCCAACCAATTTGTGTACAAGAGGCCAACCCCGCCTTCAGAGTTTTTAAGTAATATAATCTTTTTATCCTAGTACTCCTAGCACCAACTGTTCTGACACCATTCCCACAGACCGGTTGTGTTCATTCTCTCTGCGTTCTCACTCTTCACTAGATAACCCCAAGCTTCACTCCCAAGGGTTCATAGGGACGGGAGAATCACGGACCGTGACAAACTCCCCAACTCAATTCCGCATTGCAGGTTGTTCTGTCGCTTCTCTACGTTTCCCTAACCATCAATGCCACTCCCTTAGACTTACACAAATGGCAATGCTCGCCCAACAAAACAAGTCACTCCACTCCATTGCTTGCTTCTCCCGATCAAAGCGGTTCGCGAATCTCTAGTCACTTGTGCTTCAACAAGTGTGGCACCCCTAGCCAACTGCACCCTAGTAACAGCACCTTCTTTCACCTACTAAGCTCCTCCTGATCTCTGCAAGCCAACAGAGGGTCCCCCTTGGGGAAAACATGATCGTAGACCTCTTCTTAAGATTCACCCATTGATTCAAGAACATTATCTCCATTTAGCGAGCAATTCCATTCCTTCCTATACCCTTATTGCCATCCTAGAAGCTAGACGAGAGTCACATGTTGTCCGAGCCCTCTCTAACCCAGGTGATCACTCTCCGCCCTCATAGGACCAAGAAGACCATAGGCTTTTCCCCGAATCACCCACCTATTAGAGGGATTCCCGCTCTGATACCATTTGTCACGAGTTGATAGTTCCTTGGCCACGGAATAACCAGTGTGGCGCTTGACGATCGGAATTTGCTAGATCAGCCTTCCTTCTATAGTTGTTCTAGTGAACAATACGGCAAATTTCTCTTTTATATGAGATCGTACCACACCAAGTTTTGCTTAGGCGTCTAGTCAATCGAGCGAGACAGCAGCCCTCTTTAGACTCGACAACTGGTTTCGGCCTCCTATGGCCTCATTAGGAGAGCGGCATCAGCTCCCGACCAGTTTGTGCACGAGAGGTCAACCCCGCCTTCAGAGTTCCTAAGTAAATCCTTCTATCCTAGAACACTTAGCACTAACCGTTCTGGCGCCACTCCCACGGACTAGTTGTGTTCATCCTCTCTGCATCCTCACTTTTCACTCGAAAACCCCAAGCTTTACTCCCAAGGGTTCACGGGTACGGGTGAATCACGAAATCGTGACACAAGCATCAGAATTCCAACCTCACATGGCACCCGTGGTAAATGTTTTTAAAAAATTATGGTACTCAGATGATTAATTGAAAAGTTATATGGCACACAATTGATTTGAAAAAGAAAAAAGTTATGACACTCAAGCAAGGGACATACGAAAGTTATGTTACTCAAGTGATCAAAAAAAAAAATTATGGCGCTCAAATAAAAGCCGTACCACGCCCAATTTTGCTTAGGCGTCTAGTTAATCAAGCGAGACAGCAGCCCTCTTTAGGCTCAACAACTGGTTTCAGCTTTCTATGGTCTCATTAGGAGAGCGGCATTAGCTCCCGACTAGTTTGTGCACGAGAGATCAACCCCGCCTTCAAAGTTCCTAAGTAAATCCTTCTATCCTAGAGCACTTAGCACTAACCGTTCTAGCGCCACTCCTACGGACTAGTTGTGTTCATCCTCTTTGCATCCTCACTTTTCACTCGAAAACCCCAAGCTTTACTCCCAAGTGTTCACGGGTACGGGTGAATCATGAATCGTGACACAAGCGTCAGAATTCCAACCTCACGTGGCACTCGTGGTAAATGTTTTTAAAAAATTATGGTACCCAGGTGATTAATTGAAAAGCTATATGGCACACAATTGATTTGAAAAAGAGAAAAGTTATGACACTTAAGCAAGGGACATACGAAAGTTATGTTACTCAAGTGATAATATATATATATGGCGCTCAAATAAAAGCCGTACGAAAGTCGACACTTGTGGTATCATTTTTCCCAAAATTTTGATAATCACTTTCTTCCACATTTTGATGAATATTTCATTTCCAATATGGTAATATTTGGTTTGAAAGCTTTATGTATCTATTTTTAAATAAGTCAAATTTAAACAATTTGGAGCTTTCTAGATGAAGTAAGTCCCAAAACACCGAGAGGTGGTAATAAAATCCACGATTGAGTCCGAATGTTTTTATGTGTTCGTTGAGTCCTATGCATTGTACTTCGTTTTTAAAGTCATTTAGGTCAAGAGTCAATGCTGTTATTTATATCTTGTCTAGAAATTATTAGTCTTTGGGTGCGTTTGGTGACATTTCTATTTAAAAATTGTTCCAAGGAACAGAAATAGAAAAAAAGTGTTTCTATTTCGGGGAACAAATTTTGAACAAAAAAACGCGTTTGGTAAACTTGTTCCGAGAGTAAAAAATGAACAGAAACACGTTTGGTAAATTTGTATTCTTTTTTTATTTCTTTTAATTTTTTAATATTTTTATTTTTATTTTCTTTATTTTTTATTTTTTATTTTTTTCTTCTTTTGGCCGGTCGCCGGCCTCGACCATGGCCGGCGACCGGCCGACGAGGGCCGGCGGCCTCGCCAGGGGCCGGCGACGCTTGGCCTCGCCTAGGCCGGCGACACCCCGACGAGGTCGCCGGCCCTCGACGGCGTCGCCGGCCAAAGAAAAAAGAGAAAGAAAAAAAAAAGAGAAGAAAAAGAGAGGAGAGAGAAAATCTATTTTTAATTTTTGTTCTAGAAACTAGAAACAAGTTTTTCTTGTTTTTTGTTTTTGTTCCAGAAACTAGAAACAAGTTTTTATTGTTTTTTGTTTCTGTTCCAAAAGTGTTCCCGGGAACAAAAAAATAGATTTGGAACAAAAATGCAAACAAACGCGTTTCTGTTCTTTTTTTGTTCCCTGGAACAAAAAAAACACAAAATCTGTTTATAAACAAAAAAAAGAAGTGTTAACAAACACCCCCTTTGTCTTGGAACAGTAAAGGTTGGGGATCTTTGGAACAGTAAAAGTTGGGGATCTTGTAATTTGCCTGAGCTCGAAAGGTTGCTCTAAGTTGAATCTATTTAAACCCCCACTAAACCTTTCTTAAGGGCTAGAGTGTTTTGATTAATGAACTTCACGATTGAAGAGTTCTATCTTAACTCCGCATCGCTAACGTTCGAATTTCGCCGACCATTTCAAAATGCAAGATATAAATAAAATTAATTCATGAATTAGGAACATTATAATATCGGACCTCGAGCCCGTCAATCGAAATTTGGATTGACAGATTCCAACGGATTCCTCTCTTCCTCAATGAACGCCATCCGGGGTCTCTCTCTCTCTCTCTCTCTCTCTCTCTCTCTCTCTCTCGGCAGCGCACGTCACCTCCTGCATTCCATTCGGCCAAAACCGTAGCTAGCGGGAGGAGCTCGGCTTCTTCCTCCCTCCACCGCTGTTCCTCCTCCATTTCGAAATTGCCGCTCAGCTCATAACCGGAAGCTCACCTCCAGTTCACCAAGAGCGCCGCCTCAGCCTTATTATCCTCTCTTATGCTCTGTTTCCATGTCTCTGGCTAGAGTTTGTCAAATAGTAGCATTCGACTTGTCGAACGGAATCGAGACTATCTTCTCTCATTTGGATGAAGCTGGTCCAGATTTTTGAGAAAACTAAGCCGAGCCCTCTCCTCTCTTTAGCTCGTTTGGAAAACCATTTTTCTGGAGATCTTGGTTCTATCATCTGTAGCTCCTCTTCATTGCTCCATCAACATACAAGCTCTATCTCCATCGACTCGTTCTCCATCCGTCTCTTGATATAATCCTGGTTGGCCTTGAGCTATACTCCATTCAGTATCTGAGCTAATATTTGGTAGCAAATTTGGGGAAATAATCTTTCTCGTAGTTTCTTGATTGTCTGCAATTTATTAGGTTCACTCGAGGTCTTGGAGCTAGGCCTACTCATAAGAAGTTCTATACTAGTGCGATTAATTACTCCTTGGGCTTGCATGTGATGTCATGGTGTTATTGCATTGCTCGTCACTTTCTGGTAATTGTTTATGAAAGCAAATCATCAGACTTGATATAAGACGTTAATTGAAGCCTTTGAATTTCGGTTTTTGATGTGAATTTCATCATGGAATTGTGCAGAAATAATCATAAACACTTGCTGTCCAAATTTAAATTGCATGATTCGTAATCAAAATGGATTGAGCCTAATGAAGCCCGATTATGTCCCCGGATGTTAATTGTGTGTGCATGGCTAACCGATGCATGTCTTGATCGTGAAAACTAATGACAAGTAAGGGATGTTAAGATAAACATCATGTTGCTACCCATACCTGGTATTGTTCCTATTTTTGTGATTTTTACTCTATCCATGTGTTTATCATAACGAATAATTTGCCTGATTCACTTCGCAATCGATAAGGCCATAACTTCGTATCCTATTTCTATTCCAATAACATAGAATTATTGCTTAAAGAAAATTCTTGCATGTGGATTGGTACTTGGAATTGGAAGAGATATTATTGAAGAGTACATAAGTATGACCCAATCCGAAAGATCTCAGGAGCTCGCCTTGAGTAAACCTTTTCAGAACTTGATCCATGTGGACTGAGCAATGTTAGTAGCATTACATCCTTCCGAAGGGGGATTACTGAGAGAAATTCCAGATGACCTTAGTGGTTCAATATGATCCAAATTTACAAAGTCAGAGAGTTGGATTTTTTTTTGTATTTGTGGTGCCTTGTTTCAAGATCCAATTGAATAGGATCAATAAACAGATTGGATTTGCCTTCAACCTATCTAAATTAAATATTTTTTCCCTATACCATGTTTAATAAATCAGATATTTTAATCAAACTAATGAGTAATGAGGATCTGTGTGGCAAATGGTACAACAACACGCTTCCACGCAGAACCAAATTCCGCGTATATATTACATGATTGTGCAAACACCATACTATCCCGACCACTCCATTGGAATAAATTTAAGCGGCATTGACCGAGGCATGCATTGATGGTGGACTCTCGAAAGATTGACAGTATAACACAAGAGACAACATCCTTTGTTTGCCTATAACTGTCGGCTCACAATCACAATACTAAACACACAAAAGATAAAAGCATCCCCCACCAAAAGAACAGTAGAGAACTCAAACAAGGTTGTTTAACGACATATGCTCTTTCAAAACAACGAACCAGGAAAGCCTCGATCCCAACTCTCTCAAGTGCTTCACTTCGCATTCACCTTCTCTCTCTGGCAAAAACAATCTAGTGTTACATAAACTCAAAGCAAGAGGCTAGATCTTAAACATGTATAGGAGCAAGTAGACAATGAAAGCTTAACACCAATTAAAGAATGGCCGAGATTGGGCTGGCCTCATGCCTGATGGTTCTCGACAAGCAAGTAACAAAATCAGTAATCATATCTTAGGGTCGATGCGTCAAATAATAACCATGCAAATCACACTAGAATACTCTCAGATTGACTGACAACAAAAGAAAATCAATACTGGAAGTCACTTGGGCAAAACATCGAACACCTTCTGAACATAAAATTCGAGTGCTCGGGACAGAATACTCAACAATTCGGTGAGCAGTATAAAGTGAGGTGTTCATTTAAACATTGTTAGAGACAAAATCGATGAATCGGAGGAGCACTGAAACATTCGCGGCTGAAACCAAAACAGAGCATGGGAGAGGGATACGTTGCCAGAGCCGTCACCGGTCGAGACTAATGATCACCCAAAGGAGAGAGATCGTAATGGATAGTAATGCCGGGACCAGGACCGTCAAAGGGAGGATGAGACAAAAATTGTGTGCTTTGGCAGCGAAGACTTTGAAATGGTGGCGGAACTGGTGGTGATCAGGCGGCTATCGGTGGTTGTAATTGACGCGACCGAGAGAGAATTTTCTCCCTAGGCTCCTCTTGTGCCTGTGCTCTATTCTTTGCGGATGTGCTCTCTGCGATGATTGCGTGTGTCGGTGGCCGGCGATGACGATCGGCAATGGCTACCAGTGGCCCAAGGGCGATGGAGAGGGGATCACCATACGAAGCTACTGAACCCCGAGAGAGTTGGACTGACGTAATGGGCCTGTGGGTTTAATGGGTTTTATCTCTGGGCCGAGGCTTCCTCCGATTATGGGCTTGGTATGGCCCAGGCAGTTATTATGGATCAGATCGAGGCTGTGCGAATAAGACAAGGCCCTTTCAATTATAATTGAATTAGAGCCTTTTTTGTTATATATTTCTTCTAAAAGGAAACAATAAATTTTTTGAAGGTTCAAGGAAAACCCCATCTTGCTCGAAAGATTTGGCATTTGGCAGTCATGGGATGTCCAAAAGCACATTTAATATTGCGATTTAAGGTAGAAGAAGATTAATTGCCATACTTGTGTGGAAGCAAATTCACTACAACACTTTGAATATGGTGATGGATTTTTTCGTGCTGCTTGGATGGATGAACTCAAAGAAGTGAAGTTCATCTCACACATGAATTGGTACCGGAAGAGAGATTGTTGAAAAATATGCAAGTACTCGTTTATATTATATATCAAATAACCATTTGAATGATTATTTAACATAAATAAGTTATATGGAGCTATGATTTTTTTCTAAAATTCTCTTAATGATTATTAGCATAATTATGTACAAAAGATAGAAACTTGAATTTGTAAAAAAAAGTTTTAAGATTAATAAACTTTGTAGGATATTATGGTGATATACAATGGGTGAACTCTGCAACATGGCTTTTCTCTTTTTGCGCTTGTGAACTTTGCATATTCCTTACATTACCCCACTCGAGATGTAAGATTCAAACTACTTACATTATTCTTCTAAGCATTTTGAGATAGAAAATATGACGAAACAGCAGAGAACATTTACTTAATAGTATTGTAAGCATTTAAGTCTTTATTATGCATTTTGAACTCCTGACTCTTAGGAGATTTGATTTTGTTGTGAATTGAGAGAGGATAGCTTAGTTCACAACCAAAATGAATCCAGCATTAATAAATTCCAATAAATGTTACCCAACTTGTGATTGGATGCTGGGGATTGCTCCAATTTGACAAGAAAGGCATGCACTGCCTATCCAACACTGAATGCAATATTGCTTGGAGGATAAGCTCTATTCTACTGCTGAATTTTAAGAGCAGATGCATCAGGATCAATGATTTTGTCGGCATTTCTTTTCCCATGCAAATTAGAATACTTGTCAAAAGTCGATCCAATCACATCTTTTATCCAGAAGAAACCTGCGTCAAGCTAAATTGATAGCCTTGGAAGCAACAGAGCACATAATGCTAAGCTACATCTATTACACATACCAAATCGGGCAATGACACATTGCGACAGTTAAACATTAAAACATGGAATGTTATTTGCTAGTTCTGTTCATATGGTGTTCAATGGTGTTGATATTGGCTATTGCAAATAATGTGAATCTCGTCAAGTTAAAATTCATTGGCAATAATTATATTGACACCTAAATATTGGCAACTTCAATTAGTTATTTATTGCAAAGAAAAAAATTAGGGGTCAGAAATTTTGCATAATTTTTCATCGCATTTGGGCATTTAGACATTACAAGAAATGTCCACATCAAATAAATTTCATCTTAGTCAGCTTTATCATGCTTGAATTTAAATCCAGGAGTAGGAAAGTACTTTTGGTCGGCACATGCTAAATGATGTAAAATTGAGCAAATATTTTAGGAGTATGCTCAGTCTAATGAAGGACTATGAATCTCGCCCTTAATGTGAGAAAAGGGACGGATGGATTGCGCACATGAGAATAAGAAATTTGGAAGAAAATCAGAAATATCTTTTCTTTATACCTGGGGTTACCACCTCTACAAAGGGAAAGTGACCAATCAAGCAAGGAAATCTTTACATGCTTCTCTTCAGCAAATTTGGGCCATAAAGTGCTAATTACCAGTGGAGATTAGCGGGCTGATTCCATGGGACTAACAAGGAAAGTCAAGGTAGGATTTTCATGATTCTTCACCCCCATAAAAAGGAAAGAAAACGCTTGGGAGAGGACACGAGGGACACACATAATACAGAGAGAGGCCAAGAAAGGGCAGAGAGGTGGCCGTATTCTATTTCTTTGTCTCGGCAATTTTCTTTCGGATTGGTGACTAATCCCCCTGGATTGTCATCATCATCTCACGACATTCGACACCACGCACGCCTTCGAATTAGGCCGAAAAGCAAGAATCCCTATTGCCGCCCATCGTTGATCTTTGTCCCCACGAACGTCCCCTCTCGTTGCGTAACCGTACCAACATATCAAGCGCGGGAGTGTGAGCCCCATTCCAGCCGCACACTCGCCGCGCCGTTCACCAGACAACGCGCTCGCCTTACATGTTATTGCTGCTAGTCGTCATGCTTCTGCTGCGTTCACGCCGAGATCGTGACCATATTCAAAAGCCGAACTGCCGTCTACCGACTTGACTCGTCATCACTGGACGAATTCAAGCTGTCGTTATGATAAAAATATGATGTTCATTGAAGCTTGGAAAGGCCGCATTTGTAAACAAGCCTAGAACGAGGATGTTCGGTAAAACTTGGAAGAACCATGAAGGTGACCAAATTGATAGAGTCAAAATGGTCAATATGCTTAGAAGACTAGGATATAGAAGATTTGATTATTATCAGGAGCAACGGATCATCATTGAGACAATAAATTATTGGTGATAGCAACTGCCGATATAAGATGAGAGGGTTGTGATGATACCGGTAATCCTTGTGAGATTGTGATAGTAGTGATGATACTTGTAAGATCAGTATAGATGACGAATTAGAGGAAATGCCTGAGTTATTGATCCACGATCCTTAATCAGCTTAGGTTCTTCCAAACCCTTATCTCGTGTAATGTTAGATTTTCGTTTATACTATAGTTATCTAACTAGTGTCATTTCGATACCTAAACTTGATTATTTGTCAACAAAGGTGTCATTGTAGTCTTTTTTACAAAATTATGAATTGTAAGATTCTCACGTACTAGGAGTACGAATGATAACCATTCTATTTTTTGATATATATATTTTTTTGTTTGTTTTTGGGAACAAGTTTGGAACAAAAATCCATTTGATAAAACAATTTCATTTTTCTATTTCCGAAACAAAATTTAGCCAAAACATATGTTTGGAATAGAAATACTAAGTGGAAATTTTCTATTATTCTATTTTTGGAATGGAAATAAAAAATAAAAATTCTTCTCATCAGTCGCCCTCTTGCCACCGCCTGCCATTAGCTGTTTGCTGCCACCACCCGGAAGAGAGATATTTAAGAAGGTCTATCAAACAAAATTTTGCTAGGGGAACTGAAAATTTATTTCATTATCAAACACATATCTTCACTTAGAAACTCATCTAAGAAATAGGAATAGAAAAATTTATTTGTAGTCAGAAATTATTCTTAAGAATAGAATAGTTATCATTCGTGTCCTAAGTGTCTATACGATATTTTTGTTAATGTTTATTATAATCCTAAAAAAAGGTAACCTAACCATTCAGCTAAAGAATGCAAATCACAACATATGAAAATAATATAAAACGGCTTTGTTATTAAGCCGGAGGACAACAACCCTATGAGCTTGTTTCAAATCAAATTCAATTTCCTAAACAAGCTAATTTTCCCTTTACCTATATTTGAGAAAATCGTGAATTATCCTAAACCATGCGTGTAGTGTCTAAATGAAACTAACTTAATTCTAATAATGAAATCTAACAACCTGATCAAGGCCTATTTCTCTAATCAATTTCCCAATTTTTGATTTTTTTTTTGGAATTTTTTATTTTTTATTTTTATTTATTTTCTGGAAAGAGGAATTCGGGTTGGGCCATTGGACCCCATCCGAGTATGGGCAGCAGATTGCAATCCCACGGGTCCAGGCCATGGACACAGATTATTGGGCTTATTGTATCGAGATGCTTCAATTAAATTTTTTCGGCTCAACTCATAGAATTAAGCCCAATTTTCCCTAGAGATCAATCGAATCCAAATCTATTTGAAACGGGTTCAGCCCAATCCTCGTTAAACCCACTTTGAACACGACAGCGTTTAAGCCCAATCTTTTAATGCCCTTCTTCTTTGTTTTTTTATACCCGTGTTTTCATTATCTTATTATTTCTATTTCTTTGCCTGAACATCTGCACTTTCTCTCTTAATGTCCGTCACCCCCGGGTTCATCTAAATGATCACGTTAAGGATTCAAACGAGACTCCATCTCAGACCACTCCTGACCTTCACCAACCAGCCCCCACTTTCGGCCATGACTGAGGACAGAATCTCAATATTGCAAACCATGCATTAAGTACATCACCAGAGATACGATAATCTGCATATTAGTGACTCTCGCTCATTTTCCTCATCGAAGATTCCCATGAGAAAGGGCCATCATTGCCATTGCATTACATGAAAACAAGATCAAAGCGAACACGTTACGATTTCGGACACTCAACTCCATTCGTACAGAAAATTCTGCTCCAACCGTGGACATCAACAAGAGCAAAGGCGTTTTTATTCTTGCTCTCTCTTTACTTCGCCTTCTGTGTGAGCCCCTTTCCGCAAATTCTTTTGAAAATGTGTATATACGGTAATGCCAAATTTCAGGTGCAAATCATTCCACCTCGGCATTCTAGAAGAAATGGTGTGAAATTTATGAGCAAGAATCAATTCTCCTTCATTCTCTCTGCTTCTCTCGTGCATGCGATTATGGCTATCCGATTCTAGGCTCTCTTATTATTTTTTATTACTATATTTGTTTCAAGAAAAAAAATTTGGATTGTTGATCATAATTCAGGTGTCAATAGCTCTTTTCCTCTAAAAAATCGATTATTTGAGCTAAATATGTCTCTTAAATCTGTTGTGCTCTCATTTAACAGGATCTAGTCTAAAAATAATCTCAGATTAAAGTAATATAGAGAGCCTGAACCTTTCCGATAATAAGTTACATTGTCCGGTTCCTCCATAGTTAACAAAGCTATACACACTTTCGATAAGCAACACATGAGACAGACAATCAATTTGGAATTTTTTACAAAGCAAGTTATGAAGGCAACAACTGTCCCCCGTGGATCACAATTAATAAGTTGTAATAGCTCAAATCATAGTCTAAGGACACCGTCAACTGTTGAAGGCGGTGAGGATGAGTCCTTGGAAAGATGCCTTCTTGAGTTTTGTAGGACCATACGTGGGAGCATTCATTCAGGTCATCGTTTTTCTCCATTGACATTTTTCCTTACATAAACTCCTACTATCTCAACTTAGCATTCGGTTTTGCCTATAAGCACATCCCATTGTTTCCCAGGTAGAGCTCATGCTTCCAAGCATCTAAAGCATCTTGATTCTCCATTGTGCATGTTGAACCATTGGATTATCATTTTGTCCATCTTTTCCTATAAATTTGGATATGAGTACCATCACATTTTCTTTTGGTTTTACTGTAGGAAAGATCATTGTGGTCACAGATACAATAGCCATAAATAAGAAAAATTATGGCCGTAACTTGTCATCACAGATTGACCGGTGCTGCTCTGATTTTCCTTGGGAATTTCTATGGTACACTAGTACACCTTACTGCCTCACTTTTCATGACCCTTTGACCTTGGTTACTACAAATCGTAAAACCCTCAAAATATTTTTATGACATAGATTTTTTTTTTTTTTTAAAAAAAATTCAATAATTTTTTGAGATTTTTCTAATTATTTTTTCATTTTTTTCTTCCTTTTCCTCCTCTAACCAGTTGTTAGGCCAGTCACCGAGTCTCAGTGATAGACAGCAACCTTGTCTAGCAACAACAAGGTTAGCCTCGCCCTGACCGGGCAAGAGCAAGGATGAGTGCCAACCCTCCTGAGGCCGGTGAGCCGGTGAGGTCACTAGACCTTGTCTCTGGCGAGTTGCCAACCATTATTAAACCTTGGCAATCGGCTAGAGCAGTAAGAAGAAGAAAAGAAGAAAAAGAAAATGATCTATTGTAGAAATTTTTCCCATGAATAAAGAAGCATATTTCTTTTATTTCTTGTTTTTATTCCAAATTTATTCCTTGTCTACTTTTCTATTCTGAAAAATAGAAAAATTAATCGATATCACCAAATATATTTTTATTCTTTTTCTATTCTAGGAAATAAAAGAGCAAAAAAAATAGAAAAACAGAAGTGTTACCAAATGGAGCTTTAAAAGAATCCAATAACTTACTCACCCTAGTCATAAAAATTAAGAGAACTAAGTAAATTTGGCGAGACGTTAACAATTTAATAACTAGTTACCTAATAAGTAAGTTATTAGTCATACCTTTTGTATTTATCAACAATGTTTAAAAATTACTAAAAAATTGAAAAATTTATAAATCCTGGAAAATTTTCAACTTTTTCTCTAATTGGAAGCTAGGTTCCTCTCTTATATAGCAAATAAGCAACCGCTAATCTCGTTCGATTCTAAAACTTACGCCATGTAAGCATCCTTTTGATATGGTTCAATGCGTCACTTATCACCATGTGAGAGACAAAATCCAGTTGAGCAGCAATTCAAACAAGAAAACGGTCAACTAGACTCACATGTGAGTGATTTTGTTCGAATGGATGGACAGCATGATTTAGGCGCCCCAAACAGAGAGATAAGTCAATGGTCGTTTTGGAATTCAACGCTCTCCCTTGTCTCTTATAGTAGGCCAAGGTGCAAAAGAATTTATGGAATTCCATTCCTTTCAAACTTAGAATCATTCTTGGATTTACCAACTAGCCATGTCTTTGCGATTTTAAGTAGAGCTAGACATAAAGGTGCTGCTCTGGAGACCGAACGAGCTCAATTAATTAGCACTATTCACGACGCTAATTGTCTCCGGTATCTCTCCTTTGAAGCTATCATTTGACAAGTCCAATATGTCAGATCATTTCATAGTGCCAATTGAGGGAGGGATTTTATCTCTAAAATTGTTGCTTGGGATATTCAAATATTGCAAATTGGGGAG
This sequence comes from Eucalyptus pauciflora, assembly GCA_007663325.1. NCBI lineage: Eukaryota > Viridiplantae > Streptophyta > Magnoliopsida > Myrtales > Myrtaceae > Eucalyptus > Eucalyptus pauciflora. The sequence goes on along the minus strand of VMYD01000328.1, from coordinate 92,554 downwards.
GATAGAAATAATTCAAGATGGAAGTTCTCCTTCAATAATAATAACAAACACATTGGAGAACCCCACGCCAACAAGATTCAAATTGCAAGGCAAATGAAAACACCCCGACAAATTGTTGCTCGGGAGTTATAGCTATATTAAATTTGCATTGTTGTCCAATAACCAATTTGGGAAATCTCCTATCCATCTAGTGTGGTTGAGTAGAACAACTCTCAAGTTGCACTGTTGTTTCATAAAACTGGGAATTAGACCATTTGCGTCTTTATTGAGCACACAGTTTGATAAACTAACTTTAGTTGAAATGAAGCAAACCAAGGGGCTCTTCTATATTTACTTTCACAAAATTATGGTTGTCGATGAGGTAGAATACCTCAAGGTGAGAATTATTAGTCAGGAAAGCAAGCAAAAGTGAGCCTCCCAATGCATTTTCAGAAAACACAATATATCAAAGTGACTTGAGATTATAGAGAAGAGATGAAGAATGACCCTGTTAAAATGGTTACCTTGAAAGTGAAGCACCTGTAGTAAGGTCATATTTCATGAGCATGAAGCAAGGGGACTCCAAAATCCATTTTATTTTTGACTAATATTCAACTCTTCAAGGTTTTCGCAGGGTTGTTAAAGTGGACATTGCAACTACGAGTACTCTCGCTAAATTTTACTTGCATGATTAAAACACGCACGCAATATCATGGTTGCGTCAAGAATGGAGGATAGGAGGGTATCTACATATTATTTGACCGTGTCTATTATATTCTTTTCACGGCTCGATTCTTCGGCTCGCACTAATTAAGTAAGCAGCCCCACCGTGATGATTTTGTTCCATTAAGAACAGTGATGATGTTGTTATATTTCATGTCATTGTCATTACCTTCTTTTTTTTTCTGCTAAATTATTTCATGCGACACCTAACCCACATAGATAACGTAATTTTTAGCAACTTGATGCATTGCAACAAGCATGATAATAATTAATATTCTTAATCTAAAACTTGTCTTCTCTTGCTCTAACATCATGGATTGAATGGTTCCACATGATATATATGATGAGATCATAGTGGACTACGACACAACATAGCCCTGGCCTTGTAACGTTGCTTTCGTCAATCCCATGATGCTGCGCTAGCATGAAGCAACTAATGTAAGTTTACATGATCTGTGTTGGAATTGGGTCCACTTACATTGTTCAAATTGACGTTATAAGCCAAAAAGAAAAAGAAAACGATTTGGAGATAAGCCTCTGGAATACGCATGACGTGTAGTAAACAACACTAGCACCGAACTATAAGCCATCACAAATTAGGATTTTAAGCTTTTATCTGATATTCATAGCTGGCATGGAACCGCCATGCTCTTTGTTTATAAAGCAAGCATAGTCCTAAATAATCCTCACTAAGTGCCTAACCATCGGTATGTTAACCGTCATTTTATGGTCGACAGTAATCCCTAAAGTGAAGCTAAAACCTTCTTCGTTGCTCATGTTTTAACCTTCAAAATCGATCATGTAAAGATCACTATTTACCTAATTGGATTGAACTGTACAAGATAACCTTGTCATGAAGAATTCTTCTTCCTATTGATCTTCTCCATACCACTAATATACAATCACTAGACGTACCAAATACTTGCTTTTTTTTTTTGGCAGATGATGCACAAATATCAGTTTACAATGGGGCTATCGATTAAACAGAGGTTCCTTTTGGCTCTTATCCAATGTCCTATGCGTTCAAATTATGGAGCAGAGATCAGACAACCCACGAATGGCTCCTACCCGAAAAGCGAAAGATTTTCCGATCTCTACAAATGAGACTTTACAAGCTCCTAATGGAAATTTGAAGTGACCCGAATATTTCACATCTCTTTGCCCAATCATAAAGAAGATTCATGCTTAATATGATTTGCTACTTCACATTATTGAATCCGCAAATATGGAGCACTAGAAAGAATATTATTGGCTCCACGCAAGACCGCATGGGGAAAAAATTATTGGAAGTGAGATTGGTCTTGAACCAACACATGTATTTGGTCCTCCATTAGGCATGGTTTCTATCACGATGACTTTCCTAAAATTTTGTTCATGCAATGCCGCCATACCCACATAAAAGTCTCCAGGTGCAAAGCCCACAAAATCTTTCTCCATTATATAACTCTGAAAATGTTTTCTGGGATAAAAACGAAACGAGGGACAAGATCAGGTCCTGTTTATTCCATGGTAGAAGCATATCATCTTGAACTGGAAAAGTTTAAGTCATTAAAGCACAACAACTGTCATCGGCATTGCGTTCATGTCGTGAGAAACTGTACCTTGTTGGCAGTTCTCACCATTCCCCGCATCATGGGAAACATACTATGGCCAGTTTAGAAGAGTGCTAAACTGACTTGGCGATAACATTGGAGTCCAGCATATCGGAATGACATTCTGAGATTTGGTCATAGTTCTGGTAGGCAATTTCCGATAGGGATTCAAGGTAGACCTGCAGAACGGATTTAAAAAGAAAGTTATCTCGCATTCAAGAGGAAAGTCATACCCTATCATTGCACTGGCAATATCTATGTAGAAAGGAACAGCCCAAGAAATCTTTCTAATGAAAGATCACTACATTTTTCTCTCTACCACAGTTCACACATGAAACAAGTTGCAAATTGTCATTAAGTCATACCATATTAAGAAATTTATGTCATTTCATATCAATGCGATTTTTCTTTGTTTGTCTGTTCCTTAGATCAACACTAGAAAGCTCTGGTTTCCTTGCATTTAAGCATGCTCCAAAATCATGAATGTGGCAGATTGCGGCAATACATTGAGCCTCTAACCTTTTGACCTCTGGAAAGTGATTCCACACTGGAGAATTGTCCATTACGAATGAGTCCTTTGAGCTCATAGTTCCAGTTGAAGCGAATGCCAAGGGATCGGCCTACATCAAAATAGTAAACATACTATTTGTCATCAGAGACACATAACGTGGCATGCTCCAAAGTATGTTTCCACATAGCACTGGAGATTCCGCCGCCCACGATCTGAAATTTAGATGAGTCATCAAGAAGTAAGTAAAGAAAAACAAAGATTTAATGTTAAGGGACTATTGTGACAGTAGCAAAACATAACAGACGAAAAGGCGGACTTTACATTTCTCAATCTTGATTGATCCCAAGGAAAGAAAGTGGACAAAATCTCGAACTCTGATGATCCCAGCTCCGGTCAATTGTTTGTGCGCCTGTCCACCCATCACCACTCCGTCCAGTCTCCATACGTAGTCACTCAGTAAAAGTGGGAAATTCTTCTTGGCAACTATAGAAAGCATAAGAAACAGAAACTTGACAACAAGTACAGCATTGTAAATCTCAGAGTTATATTGCTTGCTGAAAAGGTTATAGCATAAGAATTACTAATTGACTTTCGCATTGTCTTTATATCTAGAAAGGTACTAGCCTCTAATTAATGATGGTTTTAGCCTACACAGCTCTGGATACTAGCTGTCTTGTCTGTGGTAGTTTCAGATGATGTGTTTTAAACAGAGACTAGACAAATAGCAGTTTCTTTGAAGACTCACATTCTCCACAGCTATCCTCAACAGTAAAAGCCTCAGATATGGCCCCACGGATGTGCATTGCAGCATAGCATCTATAGGCAACCTTAAGTCCAAGCTTGTATTTGCCACTCTATGTCCTGCTTGAATCCCACATAAAAGTGAAATCGCCTAATGTGCCCATCCCTCCTTCTAGTGTCACTAGCAAATCACCAGATAGAAGTGGCTTTCTCTTGTCAGACCCCTATGATATTATGTGGCTTTCCAAGTGTTCCCTTGTCCAATCAACTTCCTCAATATCACCATCAAATACAACAACATTCAACTTAGCTGTTGATCCTGGCCCGCTCTGCACAACATCTCTAGTTTCTGGATTTAGCAAAGCAACTCGAATGGCTGCTCCTTGATCTCCCTAAACCTTTTTCTCAGTGAATAAGTGTGAGGGCATGCTGGTCATGAAATGAAGTTGAAAAGATTTCTCCTTCAAGGTGGTTTGGGCATCGTGAACCTGTGACAGAAAAAGTTCATTCTTAGAGAAATTTGAGAGGCTCAAGGCCACCGCCATCTAATCATGTATTGGTCACTAGTGCACTATGAAGAGGAGGTGGACTGCTAACCAAGGTTCGGGAATTAATATGAAATTTAGTTTGTTACGTTTTCTTAATTGTCTCAAAACAAGACACGAGCTGAAATAAAGGCAGGGAAACTTGACCATACATACTAGATCAAAGAAAACTTTAATAGGTAGGAATTAAGCCGGCGTGGCGTACTAACCAGTCAAAAGCAAAGTACAAACAGAAAACTAAATCCCATAAATGACTGCCATGCGTGAACCTGTAACTCACAGGCAATAGAGAGCATTTGAGGGAACTAACACAATGAGCAAAAACTGGGTGAGCTTACCATTTTGTGCTTGCTCCGTAGATGTCCCACGGTACTGTATTGGGAGAGTTACATTTCCAGTCTTGCTCAGGATCAACAAAATCATCATGGTTGTCACTAAGATGTTCGAAATCGATAGGTTTTATTAGTCCTGACTCCAACTTTCTAAACTTGTCCATCATCATTGCATTTGCCCTTATGTATAGATACTCATTCAATATACCGGCTAGGGATCCACCTGACTTCCTGGATTGGGGAGTTTCTGATGCATTGCGACACTCCAAGCGTGAAAAAGAACTACAAGGTTGGCTTAGAATCAGAAGAGCATACTTTCGAAGTATAGGAAGGCCATTACCATTTTGCTCCCACCATTCATCTGTCATAAGACAATCACTAGTTAAGAGATGACGACTCTGGGTTGGAAATTAATAGAAAATTAGAGTCTGATCAAAAGGGTGTGGAAGGATTTCTTCCAGACCACATGCTTCGTGAGGGGTAGATATTTCGTAATTCCAGAATTCGAATGTGCTATTTTGAATTTAAAAGTTGCAACTAAATGAGGAAATACATAGATTCTGAATACAATGATGAGACGATCACCTTCTGGCTACATTAGGAGTAGATCATCTTAACTTAAAGATAGTGAAGAAATATAAGCAAACAAGAGTCCTTACAGGGATGAGATGCTTTAGACGTTTTTGCTGCAGATGTGAACAAGTTTGGCCCTCTTTTTCTATACTGTAGCACTTGCTCCATGAAAGCTTCCTGATCTTCGTCAGCAACCATATTTTGTAGCACATAATCAATTCCGTCTTTTGTTTGTTCATTCTCCTGAAAATTGTCACTTAAAAAGTAGGACGGATTTAGAGAAGCTGCAGCGCATGCACTGGATGGATTAGTTTAGCACGCATGCTGTAGTAAAGCTTCCGTATGCACTCATATTTGCCATCATCACTGTCAGAAAGACCCTCCAGAGATTCTCTCACTCTCTCCATCAATTCATACAAGTATGGAGTTGCTGAATTAGTATTATGAGACAAATAAAAAAACTCCAAATAGTGGTTCCAAAACTTGCAACACCTCCTGGCATTGGCTCCAAAATTGGGGGCTTTCAACAATTAACACGACTTTGCTCGCTGTTTCTTCTTCAAGATGTCTTGACCGTCTCCATTCAGTAGATGCAACCAAACGTTGTATCTCTGATTTTGCATTGTGAATACACTGAACCATTCTGAAGTTTGCGGCTAAACCATTAGGAAGAACATCTCCCAATTCCCTTTTGCCTCCAAATTTCACGGACAGGGACAAAGATTCGGCATACTCGTGCAGATAATCATTCGCCAATTTAACATCGCACATCGTCCTTCCAAACCATTCGAGCTCTTGAAAGATATATGCGAAAAGCAACTAAATGCCCTGAGCAGCACAAAATGTCATGTAGGTACCTGGATGCCTTTGGAAAAGCGTCTTCTGGAGGGGCTCATGGTTACGCAGATCATTACTAATGAACTGTACAACTTTGTTAAGTCCTATTTCATCCATTGCAGATTGCAATTGATCCACAACAGACCTTTCTGTCAACTCATCCTTCGGAAGTTCAATGGTATTCACTAGGATTGCACCCTTTAGAGAGTGAAAAATGATGTTCAAGAGGGATCTACCGTGAACATTAACCCAACTATCTAAAATTACTGTGCACCCCATTGAAGCACATGATTTCTTGACAGCATCTACATATTGCCCGACTTCCATACTCAATTTGCCGATAGACTTTGTGGCGAGCATGGAAGAATCTTGCCCACAGTCTGCTGAAATATTGTTGCACACGACATGTTTTGCAAGCAACTCATCTGGGCAATCCTATCCACATTCAAAATGTGGATGTTTACTTCCTGATACCAATGCTTTCAAAATTATGAGCTAGATCAAGTAGATGATAAAAGTAAAGTTTGTCTTTGCCATTCTAGTGATTCAAGTAGCATATTGATAAGATGGCGGCCGCTATCAAAATGGCCCTCTCAAATTTCTTTAAGAACGAGCTTTTGTCTTTTACAGTTTCACGGAGCCCAACCTACCAGCTCTGAAGGATAAATCTTTTGGACTTTGTTTCATGACCAGCATGCCCTCACACTTATTCACTGACGCAAAGTATCAGGGAGATCAAGGTTCGAGTTGCTTTGCTAAATTTAGAAACTGGACACATTGTGCGGAGCGGACCAAGATCAGCTTCTAAGTTGAGTCTTGTTGTACTTGGTGGTGAATCTGAGGAAGTTGATCCAAAATGGGATCAACTGGAAAGCCACATAATATCAAGAGGGTTTGAGGAGGGAAAGGCAATTTTTTCTGGTGATCTGGTTGTGAACCTAGAAGGAGAGACAGCCACATTAGGCGATTTCACTTTCACGCAGGATTCGAGCAAGACGAGGAGTGGGAAATACAGGCTCGGAGTTAAGGTCGCTTGTCGATTCTATGCTGCGACACATATCCAGGGGGTCGTATCCGAGGCTTTCATTATTGAAGATAGTTGTGGAGAATATGAGTAGTCAAAGCAACTGCTATTCGTCTAGCCTTTGTTTAAAACACATCATCTAAAACTTCTACAGACAGCGAGTATCCAGAGTTGTGAAGGGTAAAAGCATTGTTGGTTAAAGGCTAGTACTTTTGTAGACTTAAAGATAATGCAAGAAAATCAATTAGTCATTCTTATGCGACAGCTTTGTCTGCGAGCAATTTAACTTCATAGGAGACTTATGATGCGGTACTTGTTGTGATGTTTCTACTTCTCATGCTTTATATAGATGTCAAAAAACATTTCCCACTTCTACCAAGTGACCATGTGTGGAGATTAGTCGGAGTGGCGATGGGTGGACAGGTGCACAAACTATTGACGGGAGCTAGGATCATCATAGTACGAGATTTTTTCCACCTCCTCTCCTTGGATGAAGCAAGACTAAGAAATGTAAAGTTCCGCCTCTTAGACTATTATGTTTTGCTACTGTCTTGACAGGGCTTTAACATTGAATCTTTGTTTTTCTATATTTAGTTCCTGATGATTTATTTCAATTTCAGATCGTGGGTGTTGGAATCTCCGATGCCATGTGAAAACATACTTCGAAGCATGTCATGTTACACGTCTTTAATGACAAGGACGATGTTTACCATCTTGATCAAGGCCGAAACATTGGCATTTTTTTCCATTGGAATTTTAAGCCCAAAAGACTCATCCGTTATGGACTCGTCCAAAGGATGGAATCACTTTCCGGAGGTGAAAAGGTCAGGCTTGAGTATCGCCACATTCATAATTATTGAGCATACTTAAATGCAAAGAAACTTGAGCTTTCGAAGTATAATGTGACGATCAGACAAACGAACAAACTGCACATTGATGTGAAATGACATAATCTTTAATATGGCCGCTCATTTCATGCGTGAACCATATTAGGGAGAAAAGTTTAGTGATCTTATCATTAGACAGACTTCCTAAGCCCTTTGTTTCTACATGGATATGTCACTGCAATGATAGGGTATGACTTTCAAAGAGAACATTTTCTTTGAATCCATTCTGCAAGTCTACCTCAAATCCCAATCCAAGATCGCCTACAAGAATCCTGACCAAATCTCATAATATCATCCCGATCCATTGCCCCTTGACCTCGATACATTTCCTTAGCACTCTTGTAAACTGGCCATAGCTTGTTTCCCATGGTGGAGGGAATAGTGAGAAGAGGTATAGTTTCTCATAGCATGAGCTTCATGCCGATGACAGCTGTTTTGCATTAGTGACTTCTCTTTTTCTAGTTCAAGTTGATACTCTTCTACCACCGAAAGAACAGTACCTGGAGAGTGCAGACCCTCAGCGTTTCCTTGATTGGTTTCATTAAATGCGTAGATCACTTAGAGACTATTGGACATTGGAAGACCGTCTCCCAATTCCCTTTTACATTGCACTGAACCATTCTGAAGTTTGCATTAGGAAGAACATCTCCCCATTCCCTTTTACATTATCCCCATTGGCGGAGTTGCAAAGTAATAGTGCAAGAGACAACTCGAATAATGCTCGACAAATTCATCAAACTTTCATCTAGAAGCCCATTGACAAATGGAAGGGCGTGCAATGCATCACTTATCGCCTTTGGATTCCAATGAATTTGCCCCCCTATGAGCGACAAAACAAATTTTGTGCGAGAGTGATTTTACTCGATGGGATGGATAGTATGGTTTAGAGTAAATTGTAAGCGTGAGCCCCCAATGCATGGACATCACGAGTTCCCACCCTAATAGAACCAACTGATTTAGGGTAGATGACCTTGGAAGAGCAGAGTGAGTAGCATTCATGAACAAGGTATTGTGCCCCCTCAAGACTCATTTGGAACTACAAAAAAGAATACTATCTGAGTGGATTCTCTGTCCTTGCTTGGCAGTAGTGATATGATTCTTAGGTCCTACTAGAACCTGCAACTTTCCAATGTCCGAAAGTCTCTTAAGTCTCTAAGTGATCTACGCATTTAACGAAACCAATCAAGAAAACACTAAGTGGCTGCACTCCAGGTACCATTCATTTGGTGGTAGAAGAGTATCAACTTGAATTGAAAAAAGAGAAGTCCCTAATATAGAACAGCTGTCATTGGCATGAAGTTCATGCTATGAGAAACTATACCTCGTTGGCAGTTCTCACTATTCCCCCACCATGGGAAACAAGTTGTGGCCAACTTACAAGAGTGCTAAGGAAATGCATCGAGGTCAAGGGGCAATGGAGTGGGATGATATTATGAGATTTGGTCAGGATTCTCGTAGGCGATCTTGGACAGGGATTTGAGGTAGACCTGCAGAATGGATTCAAAGAGAAAGTTCTCTTTGAAAGTCATACCCTATCATTGTAGTGACATATCCATATAGAAACGAAGAGCCTAAGAAGTCTGTCTAATAATAAGATCACTAAATTTTTCTCCCTAATATGGTTCACACATGAAATGAGCTGTCATATCAAGAATTATGTCATTTCATATCAATGTGCATTTTGTTCGTATGACTGATCGTCACATTATACCTCGAAAGCTCAAGTCTCTTTGCATTTAAGTATGCTCAATAATCATGAATGTGGCGGATTGTGGTAATACTCGAGCCTGACCTTTTCACCTCCAGAAAGTGATTCCATCAATTGAATGAGTCCATTGTGGATGAATCCTTTGGCTCAAAATTCCAATTGAAAAGAACGCCAATTTTTTTGCCTTGATTGAGATAGTAAACATAATCCTTGTCATCGGAGACCTGTGACGTGGCATACTCCCAAGTATGTTTCCACATGGCATCGGAGATTCCGCCACCCATTATCTGAAATTGAAATAAATCATCAAGAACTAAATGTGGAAAAACAAAGATTCAATGTTAAGGCTCTATCGAGACAGTAGCTAAACATAATAGTCTATAAGGCGGGACATTACATTTCTCAGTCTTGCTGCATCCAAGCAAAGGAGGTGGAAAAAATCTTGTACTGTGACAATCCCAGCTCCCGTCAATAGTTTGTGCGCTTGTCCACCCATCCCCACTCCAACTATTCTCCGCACGTAGTCACTTGGTAGAAGTAGGAAATGTTTTTTTACAACTACATAAAGCATGAGAAGCAGAAACATCACAACAAGTACCGCATCATAAGTAACAAGTAAAGTTAAATTGCTTGCAGACAAGGCTGTAGCATAAGAATGACTAATTGATTTCTCACATTATCTTTAAGTCTACAAAAGTGCTAGCCTATAACCAACGATGCTTTTACCCTACATAACTCTAGATACTCATTGTTTGTAGAAGTTTAGGTGACGTGTTTTAAACAAAGGCTAGACAAATATCAGTTACTTTGACTACTCACATTCTCCACAGCTATCTTCAACGAAGATAAGCCTCGGATATGGCTCGCTCAGTATGTGTTGCAGCATAACATCGACAAGCGACCTTAACTCCGAGCCTGTATTTCGAACTCCTTGTCCTGCTAGAATCCGGCGTGAAAATAAAATCGCCTAATGTGGCTATCCCTCCTTCTAGGTTCACAACTACATCGCCAGACAGAATTGCCTTTCCCTCTTCAGACCCTCTTGATATTATGTGGCTTTCCAGTTGATCCCATTTCGGATCAACTTCCTTAGGTTCACTGCCAAGTACGACAACATTCAACTTAACAACTTGGTCCACTCTGCACAACGTGTCCAGTTTCTAAATTAAGCAAACCAACTCGAACTCCCTGAACCTTTTTGTCAGTAAACAAATGTGAGAGCATGCTGGTGATGAAACAAAGTCCAAAAGATTTATCCTTTAGAGCTGGTAAGTTGGGCTCTGTGACATTGTAAAAGACAAAAGCTCGTTTTTAGATAAATTTGAGAGGGCCATTTTGATAGCCGCCGCCATCTTATCATCTCCTGAACCAAAACTAGTGCACTAGGAAGACAACTAATCAAGATTCATCATAAATTGATATGAAATTCAATCTGTTATGTTATCTTAATCGTCTCAAATCAAGAAACAAGTTGAAATAAAGGCAGGGAAACTTGACCACACATACCAGATCAAAGAAAACATTAACTTAGGTAGGTATTAAGCCGGGCATGGCATCTAAACCATGCTGTCATGCCAAGATATGGATAGACCAACCAGTCAAAAGCAAATTGCAAAAAGAAAACAAAATCCCACGAATGATTGCCGTGAGTGAACCCGTAACTCACAAGCAATACAGAGCATTTCTAGGCGACCTTACCGTTCTCTGAGGATTTCAACTCGATTGCTACTCTCCGGTACATGTTTTGGAAGCAACTCATCTAGGCAATCCTGTCCTTTATCCGTGGTGGACGTTTCTGATGCGTTGACTTTCTGAATTTCTGCGAGTGGCGTCGAAGCTGTAGGGTGAGACGAACTCTTAGTTTTACCCTTTTGAGCGGTAATTGCTACAGAAGCCTTGGCATGAATAGGCTGAGGAACAACGATATAAGAAGGAACGTCGCCAGCCGAGATGCCGGCTAGATGTGACTTAATCTTCAAGATCCCACTGGCGAAATCGGAATTGCAGAATTTGCAGAGGAAGGGATTGCCCAGCTGCTCAACATGCTCCCAGAACCTGTCAATCTTCCTAGTCATTTTGCCCCTGTTTGGACGATGCACACACCGTACAATTACTCAAACTACAAGCCAGCTCCCAAATTTAATTGAAAGTTGATCACTACAAACTTCAAACTAAAGTCTGAGTTCAGCTGCAGACTGTTTACGATGATATAATGTACGAATCCTTAAATCTTTTTACAATATCCTTGATGACCGAACATCTGAACTTAGGTTTGCACAATATAATCTGAAAATGACAATAGAACGACGTTGGGCGGAGATGGAAATGAATCTAAAGATGTGTGAGAATAGGAACCTAGCATTTGATGCGCTATGCCTGAAGATTGAAGACGTACAAGCAATCAAGAGCGAGAGAGTTAAACTCGTTTGTGCATGCATCGACATGGAAGCGAGCAAGCGACAGAGAGGGATCGGTACCTCCACGAATCCAAAGCAGAAGCAGAATCCTCCGGTGAGATTTCTCGAACTGCACCGCAATCCCTGAAGACTGAAGACGTACGAACAATCGAGAGAGAGAGAGAGAGAGAGAGAGAGAAAGAGAAAGAGTTAAGCTCGTTTGTGTGTGCATAACCATGGAAGCAAGCAAGCGACAGAGATGGTTCGTTACCTCCACGAATCCAAAGCAGAAGGAGAGTCCGCTGACGCTATGTCTGAAGATGTCCGAGCGATGGAGCGAGTGAGAGCGCACGCGTGAGAGGGAGAGGGAGAGGGACGGGACGTTCTGGATCCCGTTGGACTCGATGATGCTGAGGGCGGGGCCGATCTTCTCGATAGGCATGTCGGTGCAGGCGAGGTGCATCATGGTCTCGACGCATTCGGTTCGCGATGTTGAGGTTCAGCTCCGGAGAGGGAGAGGGAGAGGGAGAGGGAGTGAGAGGGAGAGAGAGAGAGATTAATGAGCGCGTTGTCGGGAGGCAACCAAAGTACGCGCACATATTTGAACTTTCGAACTTTCGAACCATTGCGTCAGTAGCTCCTCTGTCGGCGCCCCAAGTGACGGAAGAATACAATCCACTTTCACCTCCATTTCAATTGAATGGTCTCTCCAAGGTATTTTCTTTCTTCTTTTTTTTTTTTCTCTTTCTCCCGGAATATGACCTATTAGTTAATGATTCGGATTTTCCAATTGCCAACGCAATACTATGGATTGCGGCCCAAATGTCGTGCATTTTTTGTCACGTACCTAAATTACAAATGAAATGTAGAGTGCGATCATTATTATGTTTCCATCCCTCTCTCTACCTTTCTCTTGTAAAATTTTGTTCTAAGTGTGATTTTCAGAATGAAATTTGGGTTTAAGCAGTAGTATTTGAAATGAAAAAAAAAATTGGTGGGGACGAACAAATTTTGTTACTTTCCTAAACCTTAGTGAATCCGTAAATTGGAAACGAATTTATAAATCAAAGCTACTATCTTGACTAGTGAGACTCGCTTTTACAAGGTAAATTTTGAAATGGGTCGACAACTTAACACTTGACTGGATGTTGCTTAATTCATTAAAATGTTGGTGACAGAACAAATCTAGAAGAAGAGAGTTTCTATCCGTCCCCGAAGTCACTACTGATTTTCCACCTTTTCGAAATGCAATTGCCAATCCCACGAATTTCGTCCTTACGAGTGGATCCCTCCGAACGGGTGGGTCGAGTTTTGGTCGGGTGAAAAACGGATCTGATCCAAATTAATCAATATTAACCCATTTTTGCGTAAATAGAATTTAGGCAATTTATACCCAGCCGACCCGACTTGACTTCAACCCGAGCTCCAGTTTTTGGCGATCTTTCTCCTTAAATCGGTACCCTTGAAGAATGGGCGACTCCTTGGGCCAAGTCGGGCGAGCACGCTCGTTGTCGGGTTGTGGGCTATGACTTCGCGTTGCGCATGGGCACGGTGAAGACGTGAGTGAGCAACGCTATGAAGGACAAGAGTTTGTGGATTAGGTTATGGAAGCGTGAAGGTTGTGCCTAGGGGAGTTAATATATACTAATTTTGTGTTTATAGATTTTTCTGTACCTAAAACTTTACTGCATAAGAAAATGATGCATATCATATTTGAGATATGTAAAGTTCGGTTCACTGGAGATATGCCAGATGCACTAGCCACAGGTTGTATGTCCTTGGGGATACTGCATAGCCACATCCTACTGAGATCACCAACTTGACTAGTCTGAAATGGTTGCATCTGGATAACAATGAATTCACGGGTGGTTTATCACCCGGTCAATTGAATAGTTCTGGGCTTAAGGATTTTACGTCTTAATAATAATTTCTTGTCTAGAGGGATCCCCGATTGGATTGATGCTTTCCAACATTTAAATTCTCTTATGCTGTCAAATAACTCACTGGGAAGTCCTTCGCCATTGGGGCTTCTTCAAATTAGGCCATATCAGTTTCCTAGACTTCTCGAGTAATAATCTAAGCCCAACTACGACCCCCTATGGTAATGTTACACCTAGGAGGTTCCTGCATCTGCAAGGCAATAGGCTTGCAAGGCTTTTTACCGGCTTCCTCTCCGGAGCTTCGTCAATTGTGATCTAAGGGATAATGCACTGTTAAGTAGGATCCCATTAGGATTAGTTTGCTTTCGAACTTGAGGGTTCTTCAGAATAGAAACAATTTTGAAGGTTCAATCCCTTCACAAATGTCAGTTGCAAGACATGACTATGGTGGATCTCTCATATAGTTATCTCTTCGGAGAAGTTCTATCTTGTTTAAAAGAGTTAGACATTTTAGGGGATGCCTAGAAGCACGTTTGATATTGCATTTGAGATAGAAGACGGTTGGCCACCATACTTGTATATGAGCAAATTCACCTTTATACTTAAATATGGTGATGATTTTCAAGTTGCTTGGATGGGTGAACTCGAAGAAGTGAAGTTCATCTTGAAGAGTAGAGAAAATATTTTTAAAAAGTAATGTCAGTATTTTTCATTAATCAAGTTGGACAAAGTTAATGAAATAACTCAATTGCATCAATTTCATAAGTTTTTGGATTTGATTGTACTTATAAATTTAAGACTTAATTACACTTTTGTGATAATTTTTAAGATTTCTAATATATGCATCCATTTTTCATAATATTTTAATAATTTTTTTGAAATTTTTATAATTTTTTGGTTTTTTTTTTCTTTTGATTTAGGCTAGCGAGGTTCACCAACCCTTGCTAGCATTGGGCGAGGGTGTTGTGGCCCTTGTTCGATCTAGATGACGGATGCCATACCCTCGCTTGGGGCCGGTGAGGGTTGCAGAACCCTCACTTGGCTTGAATCTGGGGAGGGCAACATTGCTTTTGCTAGCACCCCTCGCTTTGGCCGACAAGGACCGCAACACCCTCACCTAGTGTTGGCCAAGGTCACCAACCCTCGCTTGCGGCCAGCTTGAATCCAAAAGAGGTAAAGAAAAAAAATGAAACAAAAAAAATTTATAAAAAATAATATAATATTATTTAAAAAAAAAAATCAACATTAGTATTAGCAGTGTCACGTAGGATGATTAGTGTCCATATTAGTAATTTATGAGCAAAATTGGATAGATGGACTCAATTGGCAAATGTGAAAATGTTTAGAACTTGATTGGTACAATTAAAAGGTTTAGGATTGAATGGATAAAAGTGCATAGGTTTAAGACTTTTTGAACAATTTTCCTTTTTCTATTGATTGAAAATGTTTTCCTTGACTAATTTATCTTCTATGACCAAACGTTGGAAAATCTATAAAAAAATTTTCTAAAAATTATTTTTCATGGAACAAATGGAGCCTAAGGTAAAAGTCTTCCATGGCCAAAATGAGAAAACAAGCTAACTGTGACAGTAAGGAGGTTGAGTTCCAAAGTTTATTTATATATATTATGGGAAATTAGTGAATTCAGTGATTTGTAAACAAATTTCTAAAAATAGTTATTTGTATTGTTTAGAAGAAATAATCAGGGAAATATATTTTTGTTATCAATAATAATTTGTTTCTTAATGTTTTTATTGATGATAAAATATTTTTTGTGAGATAAATGCATGTAAAAATTAATTTTTTTTTTTTTTTTTGGTATCATCTCTTCTCCTTCCGCTGAGGGTTTTTCCTTTCATCACTCTGTCCAGGCTATCTTCTCTCTGCGGGCGTGCGTGCGGGCAACGAAAAGCCGCCAAAAACCGTCGGCAGCGGCTCCAGCTGATAGACAGGGCCTCGCTCGGTTCATCATGGGCTCTTGGAAGGGGGACGACTTCTACGGACAAGCCCAGTCCCATTCAACATCAAAGATAAAAATAAAAAATAAAAAAATCTGCCTCTCCAGCACAAGGGATGCTAAAGATGAAAAATAATAAAAGTTAATAATTCAAGTGCCATCAAAAGAGCTTAAAAATCCAAATCGGCCCGAACGAATCAACCCCTACGTTTCTCAAGGACGAGTCAGACAAGGTCGGTCTGTGGCGCGTCTTTTCTAATTTTCTTTTGAGTTTGTTTAGGCTACTAACTTCTCTTTGTCCCTCTCTCTCCTTGGATCTTGAATTTGGGGTTAACTCGACTGGATAAAGTTACTCCAGACTTTAGAAAATTGCAATCTTTTCAAATCCACATACGTAGTCTTTGCGTTGAGCAATATTTGAAGCATCGATCAAGAGCTTCGTGAGAAAAATAAGTAGTTAGCCTGGGTAAAGAGATAATATCTCATCCAAGATGGAAAGAGAAATTGACTTACTAAGCGGACTTTCTTTTCCATCATCTTCATGTTGCTTTTGGATGAAAGAAACATTAATTTTAGTCGAGGTCTTTTCGCTTTAGTTTCTATAATGGACATCACTATCAAGAAAGTAAATCATTACCCAGCTTTCATCGCAAGAGACCGAAGCGACTTGGGAGAATTGTGGGTCAAGCCATGACGTACATCCCCGTCAAAAAATAAAGCATTTCTATGGGAAGTGACCAAAATGACTTGCTCAAATTATACACGTGTCTTTCGACCAAAAAATAAAATAAAATTTACATGTGTCCTACATGATGAAGTTGGCATTTAAACATTCAACGTTTGGTGAAAAAGAAGAAGGGAGAATGATACATTGAATCTAATTGATAAGCTTAACTTATTGCGTTATTTTGTTATATTTGGTTGAGAGAATTAATAAAATTATACTACATCCTAATCAGTAAATTTTAATTGATCCAATGAATATACAAACAAGTAATGCGTTACACTATAATGATATGGCCCAAGCAACATTAATTAGCCACAAAATCGGCAACCCAAGATCTCCAACTAGAACTTGAAACACATATAATCGAGAGATTTACGCACTTTATTTGAAATACATTATTCTTTACACGGGGTAACAACAATTTAAAACTCAAACACTTCTCCTCTATTGTTCACCGTATTACTAACCCAATGAAACTGTCCTCATGCTCAACGTTTTGTAATCGCTCCTTATGTGAGGATATTTGGGTGTCAGGATTAGTAGAGAGACTTGAGTGTTATTTATATATATTTAAGCAATAGGCTCTCTCATCACAAGTCGGGCTTTACTTGGCCCATATTAGCTAGCCCAATATTAGATTAATTAAGAATCTTTATATCTCAGCTTATTAGACTAATCCTATAAAACGGTTATAACAAATTTCAATTAATGTAGCCAATGTAAGAAAAACTCTTACAATATTGACAAGCTCTTAAAATAACTATTAAAATTTTAATCATTTGGAATATCGCTTTGCTTATCAACAACTAATAAATGGAAATCATTGGAGTTGGTTATATGTTGATAATAACTATTAATCATTTGGAATATTCGCTTCGCTTTGCTTATCAAACTCTGCTCTTGTAAAAAAAAAAAAAACTTTGCTCTTGTCAATTAGGTCTGTCATATGTTGATAATAATCAAAAGTTGGTTATTTTTTGGTGCAAAAACACATATAAACATGAAGTGTCTTTTATTGGGTTTGGTCAGCCTATGCTTTTGACATTTGAAGAGATTTTTCCAGCCTATGTTCTTTGACATTTGTATGCCTCAAATTTTGACAATCTTGCAAAGAGAAATCTAGAACATCTTGAAAATGGTTCAACTGACTTTGTCAGAGAGCATCCAGAGAGAGATTTAAAAAAAAAAAAAACTTGTGCATGTCAGGGGAAGTGGAAGATCCTTACGATTTTCAGCGCGATTACCATTTGATGTTATTCATGAATCTATAAACTGAAGACTTGTCACTAAAAGATGAATTGAGGCCATTGGATGTCAATTATTGTGTCTTGTTGTGAAATTCACCGTTGAGTACTGCGAGAATGATCATACCTAGTTCTGTCCAGAATTAGTTGGTTGTGCATCGCATGATTCGTAATGAGTTTTGGTCTCCTTTATGCTTGATTGTGCCATTAGTTGATAGGGGGCATGCATACTTATTCGTGTTTACTTGTCAAAACGCCTTTAGTGTTTAATAAGGGTTGCATGTGTTTAATATCTAATAATGGGTGAACCAGTCCTCAAGGAGAGCGTTCGGCTCGATTTCTCAGATTTTGGAACCCGGTTGGTTTGGGCTTGATGGCGCCGAGTCACGATTGGTTCGGATTTGATGGGGAGCAGTCCGAACCCATTTACATGTATGCATTAGTTTCATGATTTGTTGTATTTCATCTTGGGGTAAGTTTCTCATCGTTATCATTTTAGTTAGGAAATTTCCATCCCTAGATTGGAGTAATTACATGCTTATATTAGGAGTTAGCTCACGCTTGTCCTGTTCCGGAGCTTAATAGAATCATATATTCATAGGCACCTATCCATTCAACAAATATGTACCGATGCCTCTATATTTTCTTTGAGAGCTGCCTTTCCTTGTCCTCTTCTCTTATAGTTTCTTTTCCAAATTTTGGTGATTTGTTATACTTCTTATGAAAGTTTATTTATTATTACCTAGTTATTTTACGCTATTATATAGCTCATACTAATAAAACAACTTGTGGTCTATTTTATGAATAAAATATCCTAAAGTCACTTTGATTTCTGTCATTCTCTTTATAAATAGTCACTTCTATAAAACAATCCTAAACTACTAATTTAGTTGTCAAGTCATTGCATGAACAGAAAGTTTTGTGCATAAGTCTACACATAATAAATCTTAAATCTATTGTCAGTAAAATTTCCAATATACCCTCAAAACGCCTCGAATGAAATTCTAGTGAGTAAAAAGACAAAAAAAAAATGATATAACTGGGCACACAATTTGTATAGTGTCATGCCCCAGACCTTACCCTTGTCGTGGGAACGCGACATCCTCCTCTTCATGGGATTAAATTGCGACATCCCAAGAGACGTCATCATCCCATTAATTTTTATCTTTCATTAAGCACATGCAGAAGTAAGCAATCTCCATTCACCCAATCAATCAATAACAAACAATGAATCGTTAGGGAGAAAACACATTCACATACATACTACATAATTTCCTGGCTTTATTTATCTACGTGGAACGATTACAAATTTACAAGCCCAACCTTAGGACCGTTCCGTAACTGGTCATCCCCTCATACCAGAAATATATCAAAAGGGGGAGGGTGGGGGGGGGGTGTTAGGGGTTTGTCCTAGCTCCTTCTACCAAGGCAGTTACAAAAAATGGTTCCCATCTTTCGCTGGTGTCCTCACGGTGATGGCTCGAGCTCTGGATCGTAGTCGAGGTTGGACTCGGGGTCGTCCGTAGTACTATCAAGAGGGGACAGCACCGACCCGTTAGCGTCCCCGGGTGGGCCGTGAAACCCACACAGGGGATCGTATAATGCACAAAAACCCTTTGTTTATATGGATACATTAGATAATATTATACATATCAGATATAGATATCACAGACTTTATATATGGCAATCCTTTTTTCAGATGAATAAGGGAATTTATATATAATATATACATCGCAAACCTTTTAAACAACATAAGAACATGTTTATATATCTTCAATATCAAAAGATTCCACTTTTTTAGATTTTATTGGTCAGCATATATGGTTATGTAGTTACGTATTATTCGACACATATAATTAGCAATAACAGACCCAAGCATCTTTCAAGGGGGTGCAACACTTTTCAGCTTGGTTGTGATTAGTTTTGTAGAACATATCAATAAATTCAATAATAGACCCATGTGACCCAACAGTAGATATGATGAGTCTACATATTACAAGTCACATCTATTAAGCACATGTGATTCGAGGGCCTCACAATAAACTGAATAAATTTCCACGTACGTTCCGGCATCCACAATTATTGTTCAACGTTCAATTTCCATTAAGAACTTGATTGGTTTTATTTCACGGCAATTGAATCAGCTGTGGTGCTTGCCTTCTTCTCTATCACTTTTTTTCATGTCCTTAATTCTCAACAAAATTCAAATTGTTGGCATGCTTTTCCTTGGAATACTTCTAGGCCACGGCAAGCTTTAGTGACAATAAGAGAGGATAAGATCTCTCGAATGTTTGAGTCAAACAGGTCCCTAGCAGAAACATAGAACGTACGGGCCACGAAAAAGTATACCATGAACATATTATATATACCAAACTAAATTTGGACTATCAGATCTTCTTGGATCCCCTGTCTTCAGTGGTCACGAGTCAATTTAATATATATACTATGCTAATATAATAGTCTCTTATGACCCACAAAGCACCGTAAGAATTGAAGGGTTCTTCATTGTACAGTACATGTGCGTGCGGACTTTCAATGGTGTCGATGTTGGAAGGAAGTGGAAGTTGACAGGGTGGTCCGAAAGAGAGACTAGAGAGGAATTGCCCACTCACGGTTGAATCCACCTTAAACAAACCGATCGTTTTGCTTAATGCCTTGGCAGACAGTTAAAAATATTTTTATTTAATGCTAGGAAAGTATCCGTGTGTTGCACGAACTTAAGCCTGTGTTTTTTGACAGACTGTTAGTCAATTTTGCATTCATTTACTTCAAGTTAATTAAAAGATATACTGAATGTTGACCATATTGTCATCATCACTTTATCGACTTGATCAAATTAGCCTATTTTTCCGCCAATGAGACCAAACAAATACCACTTTATTTGATATTTCCTGCAAAACAACACTTGCTTTGAAAATTAACAATGTCAAACCTTTCTTATTCCCCTCTCTTTTTGCGAAGTAATTCCTGGGCACATTTTTTTGTTGATTTGCTAATAGTAATTTTTTAATTATCATTTTATAATCTTGATCTTTCCCTTTTGGAGAAGATCTAGGTCAAGTTAATAGCGAAAATCACGGGTTCCGTGGAATTGGTCCTAATAGACTCTGAGTTTTCCCATGGTTGTTCCATGAAGTTGGCCCAACCGTAATAATCACTCCAAGGGAAGACTCTACTCATATAAATTAAGTAGATGGCCCTCATAAGTTTTGCACACTGTGAAGCAGAAGAAATTGATAATGCACAAAACCCCATACAGACATGAAGTATTTTTTATTGTGTTTGTGGACTTGGGTGTTGTTGGTATTGATGGGGAATGGAAGAAGCATGGGGTGCTTGGAAGAAGAGAGGAATGCCCTCCTCAAGATTAAGGCTGCCTTCAACCACCCAAACAAGTCTTCTCTTCCGTCTTGGGGAGACGGCGATGGTGACTGTTGCGGCTGGGAAGGCATCGAGTGCGATAACACCACTTCACGAGTGACTCAACTAGTTCTGAGCTATATACGCAATTTGACATTGCAAGAATACGGCCCTTGGGTTATTGATGCGTCTCTATTCCTGCCTCTTGAGGAACTTCAAGTGTTGGATTTAAGGGATAATCATCTCTCAGGTGCATATCTCTCTCTCTCTCTCTCTCTCAGCTATTTGTTTCTTTTTTCTTTTTCTTTTTTTCAATTATGTTTCTAAATTATTGTTTACAATTTTAATCAATGAAAAAATGTCATTCTAGGTGCTATAAACTGTAAAAGTGAATTAATGACAAACACATGATTGCACAAATGATGTGATTCTTAAAGTAGTTAATCGCACATATCATAAGTTAATTACGAGATTCATCTCCATGATGATGATAAGTACAAAAAACAAAAATAGAATCAGCTTAATGAGCAATGATTTTACCAAATTCCAACTTTTTTTTTATATCATAAAAGGTAGACTTGTTCGAATTTTTCACCCCAACAATTTTGCACTTGTTTGGAAGTGGACCAAAATCTACGTAATGTTTTTATTTGTGGCTTCCTCTCAACATTCAAAATGAGATAAAGAAAATCAAGTTTATCATTCTACATATCAATATTCACATTTTTGAAATGGTTTTGAGTGTTTTATGATAAATGAAAGTCAAATTGCGAGAGATATCGGGTTTACAAAAGATGAAAAAAATTGAAATTAAAAATCACGAAAAGTAGATTGGTAAATGGGATTATTTTAGAGGGAAGAGAAAGGTCTTAAAGGTAGTGTAATGGTTGGATAGAGGGAAAGAAATGGACCGGAAAAAGAAAAGATTAAACCATATCAGGAAAAATTATGTGTAGCTGTGTGTCTTTTAAATCCCTCATATAAAGGGATTTGGAGGGATTGAGAGCACTAATACTTTTATCAAAAAATTGTTTTCTCTTTCCCACATTTACCTTTGATGTATTTCTGATATAATTACATAAATTATATATACATAAAAGTACAATAAAGTGAAAATGCATCATTTCTTTTCTCTCTTGATCATTCCTTTTTCTAGTATCCAAACAATATTATGACTTACTTTCTTCTTTTATCTTGAAATTATTTGAATTTCTTATTTTCTTTTATGGTTACGTCTTCCAATCATCTATATTTTTCTGGATGCATGGACTAGTTCTTAGTAGGAGAAGGCAAATGGTTCCAAAAACCAAGCCACTCCACCTATGCATCCAGACATGAAAGAAAACCAGAAAACTTAGTGCTTCTCAGGTCAACCTTTAGTTTATGTAGACTCGGAAAGTCATTTTAATGTTGGGCAAATAATGCATTCGAACACTAATAGACATAAATGGAAAAAGAAATTAGATGACACATCTATCATATTGGCGTGATTCAGTTGATATGACCTACGTGCACCTTTAAGAAGATTAGCAAGAGATTCCAAATTAAGCGATATGATAAAAAGTAAAGATGATATTCAAGTCGTTCAAATGCTCTTAGTATATTATTGAGATCCTCTATATTCAGGATAATTGTAAGTTTTCTGTCTTGAAAGTTTAATACCTCAACACAAAAACCATTTGATAGTCCAAATTGATTTCCCATTTTCTTTTCCTTTTGCTTTTTATTATTTTTCTTTCTTTTTTTTTGTGTCCTCTTTCTACTTTTCCTCTTCTCTTTTAGTTGGGAAAATTATTCATTTAGTCCTAAATTACATATGCCAATTCAGTTATAAAATTTCCAATTTTACTAATGTAATTATAAACCTTTTCTTGAATTCAAATAGTCCTTTCTGCCACTTGTAGTTGGAAATTGCGTAGGTCTTCCTATATGACACGACTTGTAACTTGACATGTACAACTCTTGATGCAACGATATCATTCTACATATTTTCTATATTTTGTTTTTTTTTTTTTTGTTTTTTGCTTTTTTCCTTTCCTCTCATTTCTTTTTTCTTTTTCTTCTATTTAATTTTTCATTTTTTAATATGCAAATGAAGAATCCTATATATATATTTCATTTTTATATGTGAGTCTTTTTAAGTCTCTGCTCACATAATGTCCCACAAGACGTTGCTCTTTGCATTAGGTGACTCTTAAATCAGTACGTTTCAAACTCTATCCTTTGTAATATCCTCAACCCTTTGGCTTGAGAGTTCCAAACTATTGTTTCAAAACTCCTCACTCTCTGCTCTGAAGAATCTTGCTAATTTCAGCTCTGATTTTTTGACGCCAGAAAGTTAAAATTGTGTAGAAGTAAGGAGGATGCAGATAAAATGCCTATCTTTACTTTTATACACTCAAAAAGCTAAATGAATACGTATACTGAAGGGAAATGCCTATTTACACAGCCTAAAAAGCTGGGAACCCTTTAATGAACCAAAATCCCATTTTTCTTGAGGCTTTAATTGGACAGTGAGGTAAAATGGGATGATTTTAGCGGAAAATTTTTGTATAAAATTTATGTGAGAAGGAAGAAAAGGCAAATTGTGAATTTTAATTAACTTTTCTTCTCAATTTTTGTAACCTCTATCTCCAAAATACTAAGTGAAGCATTAATGATTTCGATAGTCAAATGATGGAATAAGAAGCAATGCCTGAAGAAGAAAAGCGACAAGCTGGACAGAGTGTGGTCTCAGAGGAAAAATCTTGTCTGATTTTGGCATTGACGGATTGACCAAGAACTAAATATTTTGGTTACAATCTCCTCTACCACAAATAAGGCAATGCAATACTTCATCTTACACTTATGAGAGATTGAATTTGTATCTTATCGAATCCAGCAGCTACAACATTTATTAAGAGAGAGAGAGAGAGAGAGAGAGAGAGAGGTCAGGTCCAAGAGGAAAAACTTCCGACTGATTTTGGCATTCGTGGCTTGACCGGGGCTTATCGAGACAATGACATTTTGGTTAGTTTAAACAAATCTAGGCCATTTAGGCCGTACAACACATACCAAAAGCTTCCATCTTTAAAATTAGTCAAACTAAATGAATATATAAGTATAATGTTCGAGTTATTGCTTTCAATTCTAAATTAAATGCAAATATGCGACATTCTAAAGTAGTCATGATTTTTAACTATTTATAATTTTAAAAGACGTATTGCAAGTTTAAAAGTTTGATTGTAATCTTTGAAGCGATAGGATTTTATATTTTGTTTAATTTCCTTCTAACTGAAAGTGATAAACTAATTAACAAAATTGCATTGGCTTAAATAAAAAATTATACTTTTTAATCTTCGATGGCTCATCACAAATAAAATTTATCACTAGTTTGTTGTATTTTGTTCAGTTTTAAATGCAATGGATTTATTTGTTGGAAGAATTGTTTCTATATTTGAGGAACGTGATAATTTCTCTTTATGCATTTTTTGACTTTTAAAGTAACAAGATTTTGAAGTTTGGGAATGGCAAAATAAACTATATCTTCAAGAATATATATGAAAACTTTTCTCTTTATTCATGCTTTAAAATTTAAAACTTATTAATCGACGTGAGCCACATAGAAAAAACGAGGCATTGTATCTGGTCATATGGAGATAGAATCAAATGCCATACGGTGAGCACGTAATGGAACATTCACGTTGCAAAATAAACTATATCTTCAAGAATATATTCTGAAAATTCTTTTCTCTTTATTCATGTTTTGTAATTTAAACTCAATAAGAGATAGAAGTTTAGAGATGACAGCTCAATAAATCAATGCTCGTTGGTCTAATACGGGTCACATGGCAAAAGTATGTCATGTATCTTGCCATGAGGCAGTCATAAAAGTAAAGTCATATGTCACATGGGAGCAAACGATTTTCTCAGCTTTGCTAGTTAACTACATCTGATAGACATTGTTGAAGCTATAAGTTACCCGTTTATGAAATTGGTTTACAAATGCATGTGACGGAGACTTTGTTGATGCTCAGATATGTCGGATCAACTGGTTTCTGCATAGAAATCAATTTTCTTCATCATGAGCATATAGTTATTCTAGATAAATGGAAGACAGTTAGACATTTGATATTGGTAGATAATTTATTAACTATGAGGTATGCATGGATCTTTCTATGATTAGATTTAAATGGAACGCTGCACTTGAGGAAATTGAAGCGACTTGACCTATCTTTCAATAATCTAGAACGAGTCCCCTCATTGTACAAGCAAACTTCAGCGGAGGCTCAAAAATTGTCTTCCAATCAGCTTGAAGGTACATGTAGAATAGAAGACCATGCCATGATACATAAAGTTTGATTTTGAGAACCTTTTGTTAATTATAGGTGTGAATTTGGAGGTATTGGATCTTGGTGTGAACAATTTGGCCAATGACGCCGTCATGGACATTATGAGGATAACATCTCTCAAGGCCTTGTACATCAATCAATGTGGATTGATTGCATCTTCAAAGTTTCTGGAAGGTACTCCTATGAAAATGCTTTCATATATCACCTTTTTAAAAATAAGATAAGATTTTCTTGAACATAGAAGGCATGACTCCATTATATTAGACGTTCTCCAGAGATCATATTTTGCCCGCACATTTGCTTCAAATAACTTAGCGCCAACGACTTGTATTTAGGTAAGTGACATCAGATAGTTGTTTGACTCATGCTTGAAGTTGGAAGGATTTAGTTAAATGTCCCTGGAAGCCATAAGTAAACGTAGGTCATGCTCAATGTCTTAATTGTGGGATCACGATGTCGGTGATTCTTAAAAGGTTGATCATTTCTCAATCAAATCCATGATCTTTGAAGATTGAAGTTTAGGCCCGCGTGCTTTTATTTTTGTGAAACTTTTTTATCGGCCAATCTAAAGAGTAGTGTGATAACATAACATATGCAAGGAGTTATTGCTTTGAAGATTAAAAAAAAAGAGAGTCCGAAATAACAATATATCAGAGGAGTTCAAATATTGTACAGGAATCATAACAAAATTAAATGCAATAATGGGGAATCAAAATCCAAAAAATACTTACATTTTACACATTAAACCACAATGGTGATTAAACTTCAGGGATTGCCAGCGTTAATAAATTCAACTAGGCGGCAAAAATTATATAAGAAACTGAAAATTTATATCAGTAAACTAAGATGCATAAAATCAAACAAAGAAAGCACATCTTATTATGGATAAATTAATTTATCTGAAAATTGTCTTTTTTACCATTAAGGTAAACAATATATAGAGTAGAATAAATAATTATACTATCAAAAACTCATACGGACTTATTAAAAAAAAAAAAAATCTTCAGCGCCGGTGTCCATTGCTACCCCCACCCTCCGCGGCGCTCAGACTCGTCATCACATCACGAAACTCGGTCGCCATCACCACCACCAGACGACTTTCTGTTTGAGCCAAAATGACCTCAGATTTGATGTGTGGCCTCAAATTAGAGGGCGCCATGCATTAGATTTGAGGAAGAGGGGTGGGTTGGTTTGGCACCGAGGTGGCGGTGATGGTGCGAATGGTGGTGGAGGACGGCAGGTTGCGGTGGCGAGTTGCTGTGGAGGACACGGAAGTGCAAGGAAGAAGAAGAAGAAGAAACGAAAATGGAAAAATGAAAAAAGAAAGAAAGAGGGAAAAAAGTGACTTGCGAGTCCAAATGATGTTTGGGGGCCTCCACTGCTGACTTGGCAGGCGCTGTTTTTGAAAAGTACATGATTAAATTGAAAAAAAAAAAAACTTCAGAAACTATGATGAAAATCGAGCAAAGGTTTAGAAGTTGCCCATACAATTACGCCATAAATCTAGGAATAATATCAACTTTAGAGTTTGTTTACAATCTAATTCAAGTTTTGTCAAACTTTGAAGTAATTAATGTAATGTAAAGAATAGTTGAAATTAAACATTGTGGTGATGCGACTCCTTTCAAAGCTCTATCTTACCTATTTTTCTGTTTGTACTTTTGGATGCTAGATTACTCTTTCTAACCTCCATTCTTGGCACAAACCATCATATGAAGAACAATATAGAGATTATACTCATAGTTGTAGTGTCCACTTCAACAGGCCTGTGCGGATTAAGGTACCTTGAAGAGTTGGATATCAATAATAATGGATTTTGGGGTCATCTTCCTTCATGCTTGTGCAATATGACCTCACTCCGTGTGCTTGATGTGGCAAATAACAATTTCAGTGGAGCCATTCCTCCGTCTCTCCTCTGTAATCTCAAGTCACTTGAATATATTGTGTTCTCTGGAAATGCCTTTGAAGGCTCACTTTCGCTTGCTTCCCTAGCCAATAATTCCAACCTTGAGGTATTCCACCTCCTCAATAATCGTAACCATCTGGAAGTAAATACAGAAGAGCCCACTTGGTTTCCTTCATTTCAATTGAAGGTGTTTACTTTATCAAATTGTGTGCTCAACAAAGACGCAAATGTCATAATTCCTAGCTTTCTGAAAGAACAACATGATTTGATACTTCTTCAACTCAGCCATAATGGAATGAATGGAAATTTCCCAAATTGGCTATTGGAGAATAATGTATATCTAGAACGATTCGAACTCACGGGCAACAACTTGTCAGGTATTTTTCAGTTGCCTTCCAATTTGAATCTTGACAGCATGCTACAGTTAGATGTGTCTGCTAATATTATTGAAGGAGAGCTCCCATCCTGGATTGGTTCCATCCTCCCAAATTTAATTTATTTGAATTTGTCAAAGAACTTATTGAAAGGTAGAATCCCTTACTCCATGGGCAATATGAATCACTTGCATACATTGGACTTGTCGAATAATGGCTTCACAGGAGAGATACCAGAGCCATTGGCTAAAAATTGTACATCACTTGTTCTATTGAAACTTTCAAGCAACAATTTGCAAGGCAATATGCTACCGAGGGGTTCTAACTTGACAAGCTTGAGATATTTGTATTTGGATAACAATCGTTTCCTAGGGGACATATCATCTGGCATATTAAATAGCTCCTTGCAAGTTTTGGATATAAGCAATAATTCCCTATCTGGAACACTTCCTAATTGGATTGGAGATATTGAATTCTTGGAAATGCTAATGTTGTCGAGTAATTCATTTAGAGGTCCTTTACCATTGAGCTTCTGCAACTTACATTGTCTCAAGCTTTTAGACCTATCTGGTAACAACCTTGGGCCAAATATACGCCCGTGTGTCAATGTTACAGTTATGAGGTTCTTGCATTTAACAAATGACAAGCTTGCTGGGCATTTGCCTGAGTTTCTCTCTAGAGCATCATTGATGGTTACATTGGATCTTAGACACAATGCACTATCGGGCGAGGGCCCCACTTGGATTAGTTCACTTTGGAACTTGAAGGTTCTTCTACTGCAAGGAAATAGATTTGAAGGTTCAATCCCTCTAGACCTGTGTCTGTTGAAAAATATGAGCATATTGGATATCTCTAATAATAATCTTTCTGGACAAATTCCTTCTTGTTTGAATGATTTGGCATTTGGAAGCAATAGGGTATCTACAGACGCATTTGATACCTTTTCTGATTCACAGCAAATTGTGCTTCCATATGTATATATTAGCAAATTCTCTATATTTTTTTCCTATTATGAAGACAGAAGGTCTACGTATACATATAGATTAGAAGAAGTTTACTTCATGACAAAGAGGAGGTTGGAATTATATGAGGGCCACATTCTACAACTCATGTCGGGAATAGATCTCTCACAGAACAATTTGACAGGCTTTATTCCTCCAGAGGTCGGCCACTTGGGTGAACTTCGAGCATTGAACTTGTCACACAATCATTTGACGGGATCAATCCCGAAAACATTTTCCGATTTGAAGAGTATAGAGAGCTTGGACTTGTCCTACAATAGCTTAATCGGTCCTATCCCTTCACAACTAATGGAGCTTTACACCCTATCGGATTTTAGAGTGGCTTACAACAACTTGTCAGGTAGGACACCGGATCGAAAAAATCAATTTGGAACTTTTGGTGAAACAAGTTATGAAGGTAACCCCCTTCTTTGTGGAGCACCATTAATAAGTTGTGATGACTCAAATCGGGAAAGGGGCACACCGCCATCTTTTAATCATACCAGGGAGGATGACCCCTGGAGAGAAGCTTTCTTGTGGAGTTTTGTTGGATCATATGTTGTGGCATTCCTTGGGGTGGTCCTTTTTCTTTACTTAAACTCGTACTATCAGTATGTGCTGTTCGAGCTTGTTTGTAAGCTCTTCCCATCGTTTCCCCATTAGAGATTGTTCTTCTAAGCATTTTGCAATGGAACAAATAATGAAATGGTGAAGAAATTTTCTTTAATAGAATTGTAGGCATTTGAGTCTTTATTATGCATTTTGAATGCTTGACTCCTAGAGTGTTCCTATTGTATTCCTTATCATGCTAATTTTAATAGAAAGACATTTTTATTTGGCTATAAATTGAGAGAAAGTAGTTTAGTTCACAAGCGAAATGTATCTAGCATCGACAAATTCCTATAAATGTTACCCAAGACGTAAATTATTGAATGGTTGCAACCAACAATATCAAAACAACCAGATTTTAGCGTCTCAACAAGATCCTACTAACATAAAGGACTGGGCGCGGGGAAATTGCTCCAATTTGACAATAAAGGCTTGCATTGCAGGACCACTGCCCAGCAACTTGAGCCCACTTTTGTGCTTATTGCTTGATGAAGATTTATAGCAAGAGAACTAAGCTTATCCAATACTTAATGCAAAATTGCTTGAAGATTTAGTTCGACTCTACTAGCAGAATTCTAAGAGCGATTGTCTTCTGCATATGTACCAACTCAAGGGCATTTGTTTCACGGAAAATTCAATGATATAGGAAAATGTTTTCCGGTAAAATATTTTCCAAGAATATAGTTAGTTTTCTTTTGTTTGGTGATATATGATCGAAAATGATTTTTGTTGTTTGGATATTATTGGAAAATAATTTCAATCTAATGACTTAATTTCATGCAAAAAATAAAGTTCAAATTTTTACATTTTTTTTAAAAATAATCGAATTTTTAATTATTTTATTTCTCTATTTTATTTTCTTTTTAGAAATGGAATTTTAATTATTTTTTAAATTTTCTCTTTTCTTTTTTCTTTTCTTTACTTTTCTTTTTCTTCCTTCCTCTGCCACTACCAGTCGGCGATGGCCATAGCTTCAGCTCGTCGAGACTGAGTGAGCCACAAGCTCGCTAGCCCTAACGAAGCTCAAGCTAGCTAGGATTAGGCGAGCTGTGAGCTCACTGGCCTTGGCCGAGCTTGGGCTCGCTTGGATCGGTAAAGCTTGGAGCTTGTCGGTCTACATCTTGGCTAATCGCCGCTGGTGGAGGAAGAAGGGGGAAGTAGGAGGAAGAAGAAGCAAGAAAAAGAAAAAGAAAAGAAAAGCAAATAATAAAATTTAATTGAAATTTTTAAAAATAATTAAAAATCTGATTTTTGTAAAATTATTGTTATAAGAATAAACTTTTCATTGACCAAGGATCCTAAGACTAGGAACAAAAATTAGGAAAATGTTTTCTGGTTCTTTCAAAGGGGAAATCATTTTTCGAAATTTAAGTTTTGGTGGGGAAACATTTTTCGTTGACTTTGACTAAGCAAACATTTTCCATCAACTAATTTTTCTAAGCAAACCAAACTTCGGAAAATGGGGAAAAGTTTTCCTAGAAAAATTTTCCTCAAAACAAACGCACCTTATGATTGTGCCAGCATTTCTTTTTCCATCACCTTAAAGTCTTTTCAAACTAAACCAACGTGGAACATTTGTCAAGGGTCGCCCTAGTCATGCCTTTTGTCCAGAAGATATTTGGGTCGAGCTATGGAAAAAAAACTGAGCATATAATGCTGAGCTACATATATTTCAGGCAATGCCGTAATGCAACAATTCAACAAAAAAACACAAAGTGTTCTTCGCTAGTGTGCGTGTAGAGTTCAGTGGTGATGATATTGGCTATTGCAAAAATAATGCGATTCTCGTCAAGTTAAACTCACTGGCAACAAATTGTTGGGTGCTTTTTATTTGCCAGCCAAGTCGAATCTTGTCCATATGTGTCGGTTCAATGCATCTGCCAAAAGGATTAAAGGAGCATTTCCATCTCAGATTGATTCCATCCTTCCAAATTTGTTGTAACTTGTCAAGGAACTCTTTAGGCAAGACACTAGACAGATAATCAATTTGGAACTTTCGATGAAGCAAGTTACGAAGATAACCCGTAGCTCAAATCACAGTCCAAGGACACTGTCAACTGTTGATGAAGGCACAAAGGCAGAGAGGATGAGTCCTAGAAAGATGCCTTCTTGAGTTTTGCAGGATCATTCATGGTAGTATTTGTTGGGGTCGTCTTCTTCTCCACTGTTATTTTCTCTACTTAACTTCTGTCTCAACATACTATTCGGTTTTGTCTGTAAGCAAATATCCCATTGTTTCCTAAGCAAAGCTTGTGGTTGCAAGTATTTAAACATCTTGATTCGCCACTATGCACGTCGAACGATTGGATGGTCATAGTTTCCATCTTTCCCTATGAATTCGGTAATGAGTATCACCAGATTTTCTTTTCGTTATCAACTGAAGGAAAGATCATTGTGGTCAGAGATACAGTAACCATAAATAAGAAAAACTATGGCTGTGACTTGTTATCACAGGTTGACAAGTGCTTCTTTTATTTTCCTTGGGAATTTCTACAGTACACTAGCATATTTTACTACCTCCCTTTCTATGAACCTAACTACAAATCGTAAACAATTTGATAATGCATTCCGACGTATTTGGACTTAACTTCAACTACATGTTGTAAGGTACACCTGACCACCATAGAAGTGGCTGATTTTGTGAAGCCAGATCAGCTGTTAACTGTCTTTGCCAATACTTAGCTGATTCTCCTTTGAGATTTAGCAGCATGATTGCCGGAATGAAGCTTCGCTAAAGGAGCAAATTAGATCATCTGAGTTTCCTTTCTTACTAACGGCGGCTCCTTCTTGGACTTCCAAATTCTTCATAGCTCGCGCTTCTTTCAGACATTTTTTTTATTTTATCACAGAGCTTTGTTAGATGCAGAGATTGCAAATGGGCTTGAGCAAATTCCATGTCTGCAAATTCTATCTGCTTACATCTTTCGCCTTTTCCCGAACCCCATTAGGTAGAGACTCTTAGTAGTTCCATATGTTGTATTGGTCCATGACTTAACTTCTTAAAATTCACCACACAAAGGACCAGGTAATTCACCATCCTCCCGCTTTAGCTTTTTTCAAACTATTTTCATGGTGGTGGTGGTGGTGGTGGTGGTAGCAGCAGGACACTAGCGAAAAAGGAAAAGTAATAGTATAACTAAAATTATGGAGCAACAACCCTAAAAACAGCTCAAAATAAGATGAAAGCAGAAAATATTATTACCCACATATGATCACATTGTAAATCAAATCATCCATGGAAAATGAGAAAATATAACAGATACAATGAGCATTTCACTTCTTTATAAATGGAGGCGTCTCCTCTGTCATAGAGCGCCATCTCGCCTCGAGGCTTCTTGATTCACACAACCCCAACAAATAGCTCACACTTGGTTCCATCGAAATGGATCAAATTTTAACAAATTTTTTAGTATTGTCACACATTTCTATTGTGCCTGACTCTATCCCACCACTGTAAGAGCAACAGAGTAGCGCCATAATGAGCCAACACACCCATGATCACGAAGACGTGAAATATCTGATGGCTGTGACCAGCAAGGTCGAACCAACCCGGTTTTAGTCTCTCAGGAATCCTGCTAACAAAAAACCAAGTACCTCTAATGTAAGACAGTGCCATGGCTGACTCATAAGCAAGGGTGATCGGGCACTAGGGATTGCTTCAATTCACAATACAGGCATGGATCGCAGGTACAATACCGAAAAACTCCATGGATGAGAAGAACATCGCCCACAATGCCTGGAATTTCCCAGAAGAAAGAGAAGGGGCAAGCAGTGTCACGACGGTGAAAATCCCCATCGCTGTTATTCTACCTATCAGTTGCAAATGGGGCTCACACTGGAAAATGTAGTAGATTGGGGGGAAGAATGAGGTGATGATCATGGCCGTGATGCTGACATGGTCCATCCACAGCAGTTGGATGTTCAAGCAGTGTGAGTGGCATGAGAAAAGGGGTCAAATGCTGCTCGAGAGGAGGCAGAACATGGATCCGCCTAAGAAGACGAACAACGGCCACTGTGTTGCAGCTGAATGGAGTGAAGTGATCTTCAGTCCTTCTTCTGATATCTGATTCAAGTTCACCAAAGAATTTGTACCCTGAAAACTATATTGTGTTAGATGCATCTGGAGACTTCAAAAGACAGCATTCCTTTCGTAAGTCGAATGAAACACCATTGGCGTGCCACTCACCAAAAGCAATTCCTTTGAGAAAGAGATATTAGTTCCTGCACTAGTAGAGTTTGACCTGCACAAGTGGATTTGCATATCAAGCCATTGCCTAATCTATTAAAATACTAGTCGGAGTCTAATCTTCAGATCATAATTAATAGAAAGTGGTTCAATCCTGTCTGCCAGAGTTTGACCTGCACAAGTGGATTTGCATATCAAGTGAATGGGCAGAGCACAAACTGAATAACTATATAGCTTGCTTAAGCTGAAACTTTCAAATTCAATCTGACAACCAGTAAACTACTCTTCACTATAAAAGCTTTTACCACTATGATTTGGTTCAGAAAATCTCAGCAGCAGTGCAATAGTTTATTACAATGTCCACCATGTGTGAACTTTTTCTTGACACACACTGTGCTACTTGCACGGAAAATGATTATCCATTGATAGTGGTCTGAATCCATGTTGTATTAACAGGAACAGAGAGATTTTCAAATGGATTAGATCTTTAATTTCTGTTTGAAAAGAACAGAAATCTCTATTAATACTTTGATTCCATCATGAAAACTTATCACAGATGACCCTCGCTATCCATCTTAATTTTGCACTTGCTTTTGGAACAAAGACTGTCTTGACTGTCAGGCTACTACTCCTGAAATTTAGCAGCAATGAAATTGGCGAGCACGAACCTTGCATACTCCTGTGAAACAAACTTTCACAGTTTAATTTTATGTGCCTGCACTTAATTTCACAAACTTGAGTTATTCATCTATGGCACCAAAAGAAAATAAAGGTTAATGGCAATTTTGGTGGCTGGTTGCTCAGTATGGTAACAAGCCACGAATATCACAATACTATATTGACTTGTTCATACCACGCATTTCTGCTAATGAACAGGTAGTTAATATCTAAGCGGATGTGACTGCAAAATTTGACAATTTTAAGCTGGTTATGGAGGATTTCATCAAAACAGGGTAATTCAAACATCCTCAGCAAATGAGCAATTCAGCAAGCTCTCTAGTGAGTTTGAGTTATAACTTGCACCTACAAGCCTTGTCTCAGATTACACTTGAGACCGTGAAATCGAGCTATGACAATCAACACAGATCGAGCTGCCACTGACAAATTTCTCTCTATAAATGTATAGCTATGATTCCCACTCCGACAGAAATTATGTGTTCCATTCGATATGGTCGAGGCTCACCAGAATGTTCACGCAAGTATAGGATTGAATGACACAAAACGCACCTTGAGAATAGGCCGAGAAGATCCGCCACCTGAGGCACGTCCCAGTCAAATGCCTGCTCCCCATCACACACAGGACGCAAAAGAGATCAGCACAAATCACCAAAAAAATAAAAAGATAAAAATGAACTCAAAAAGAAAATATGAGCAAAGATGGCCCCGCATAAAAAATAAAAAAAAAAACAAGTCGAACCAAAAACACACCATCCATCCTTACGTCCAGACGTGGAGCGTCTCGTTGTGCCAACGGAACAAGCTGAGGGCTGCCTCGGCGAGCCACCAGCTGGCGCGGGTAGTGGCCGAGGATGAACTCGTTGTCCTTCACGTACTCCGGCAGCTCCCGGAACGACGCCAGCGCGTACCGCGATGCCGACGTCGTCCCTCCGCAGCAGCTGCATGTTCAAGCAGTGCGAGTGGCGTGAGAAGCAGAAGCGTCGGTGAAAATCGATGGCCCATCGTCTTTCCCCATTGCCATCACTCCTTCTCCATCTCCTCCTCCTCCTGCTCTTTCGCTGGGCGCTTCCTCATCGATTTCTGCTGACTTTGTTGGTCTCCTTCCTCTCCTGCTTCGCTCCATCTCGATGTGGCCTTTTCCCTTTCTGTGGAGAACTCAGAGGAGGAGGCCTTTGCTTTTGTTGGTAGGCCGGTCGGAGAAGAAGATGAAATCGTGGAGGCCTTATTTGGCCCAATATCAGCGCCTCCTTTGTATCTCTTGATATATCTTTTTCAAGATTAAGATTTAAGATTTTTTTTATTTCGTAAAAAAAGGATTTTTTTTGCAAGTTTTATTCGGAATTTGTTAAGAAATCAAATAATAAAAAAATTGAAAGTTTCAACGCCAAATCAAAATGTTTTTTCGCTCAAATTGACCAAAAGAAAAAAAAAATCAAGGTTCTTAATTTTTATTATCTAGACAAAACTTCATTCATTCACTTATATATTTCAATATAATGTTAGCTGCGCTAAATTTTTTTTACTAAGATAGATTTGCTAATTGACAGTGACAATTTAGATTTGAACCGGTGCCTTAATGAAAATCATGGAGTATCTAAACAAAATTATGCCATCAAATCAATCGATACCTACGATTTAACAAAATCTCATATTTTATGATCAAGGAGAAGTGTCAAAATTCAATCATTTTTTCTTAAAAAATAAATAAATCTAGGATCCTCTACCAATGTCTACAAGACTTTAATCTACTTGTGGCTGGTGAAGTGTGGCCTAGAGCGAAAGTATAGAAAAATATCTCTAATAAAGTAGAGATTTTGGTATGCGCCATATCAATGGGAGTGGTGGAAGTGGCCTATATAAATAGGTCTTCAAGAGCTAGTAGAGAGAGCATAGAACAAACTAAGTCCAAAGCCTCTTCCCATGCACCAAACTTTGTAAATCACTTTCCATTAAGTTCGCCCTTAGCTCATCCCAAACTAACACAGAGGACTCTTTTTGTACAAAACAAAATAACTAATATATAAATAGACAAAAACTATCAAATCTTTACATCATAATTCAACAGAGGTGGTTCAATCATGTCCACCGACGGAAAAAAGTACACCATGGTAAAAGCGAATGGGCATAGCACTAATAGAACAACTATCTCGCTTGCTTGAAGCAATATATTTCGAATTCAATTTGACACCCAATGAGCAACTCTTTACTATAAAAGCTATTTACCACTTCGATTTCATTCAGAAAATCTTAGCAGCAATCAACTTTCAAAGCATTCTGCAACAATATATTATAAAGTCCACCCATTTGTGAACTTTTTCTTAATACAGATGGAGCTACTTGCATTGAAAAATGAGTATCTGTTGATATTGGACTAAATCCATGTTGTACTACCAAACGGAGTTTTTCTGGTGGATTGGATCTTTAATTTCAATTTTTATTTTTATTTTTTTGTCGAAGAAAACATTTCATTTCATCTTTCAACACTTTAATTTCTATTAAAAAAGAAAGTTAATTTCTATTAACGCTTTGATCCTTCATGCTATCCAATTACATATGAACTTTGCTATCCATTCAACTGTCAAGCTAGGGCTCCTAGAATTTAGTGGCAATGAAAATGGCAAGCAGGATCCTTGTATACTCCAACAAAAATAAATTTTCCAAGTTTAATTAACGTCCTTGCAATTAATGCCACAAACTCGAGTAATTCATTTGTGGCACATGCAATTTCGATACAACACGAGAAGAAAACAAAGTTTTAATCTAGTTTCAAAGTCTAAGCCAAGTTCAAATTCTTTTCTTAAGATATAAACACCATAGTCAATACATATTATGAGTAAGCTAACAATCAATTATGACATCATACAACCAATACTTTTGATATAGAGATAATCAAGAAAAAGCTCAAATCCAAGCTCATCATAATATTAAGCTATACTTACTTATACTCAAAAAGAAAAAAAAAAGCTTAGGTGTGTTAGGAAATAATAATAAGGGCAAAGTAGTCAATACTTAATCTTGAGAGGGTTACTAGGGTTTCTCATATATATATATATATGTATTCTTGTAATCTTTTTAGATTAAGTGAATACAATACACAAAATACTCTCTCTTTCAACATGGTATCAGAGCGTGGTTATCAACGCAGCGCGCTTCTCTTCTACACAGCAGATCAGAGAGGATACCGGTTCTTTAAGAGATTGCGTCGCTAGATCCAAATTCAGATCCAGATCCGTCACCCAACACAAGAAGCCCTCGTCCCTCATCGTTGTCACACGTCAATCGCTGAAGCCCATCCAGCAAAATCGCTTATCCTCGGTGGCGAGTAAGCTTAGCGGTCTGTCCTGTGCACCGCTGATAAGGCAAGGGACGCATGGTCCTTTCGTCCGGAGTCCTCGACAAGAAGATTGAATGCGTGTTCTAGACCACAAACCGATGAGTCACCCTCTCGAGGTTTCCTGTGGAGTTGGGAGACTTCAGGCAGCGCGTCTTCGGAGACACAAGGAAGGAGTCGCATCTGGCAGTTCGTCTTCTTAAGTTGGAGCACTCAGATTCAGGTTCCTTCCTTCATCACCAGCGTTGAAACTTATTGGTGACATCCCAAGGACCTATCTTTTCTAATCATCAGTCGTGCTCAGTTATTGTTCTTGTTCAAGGTTCGTGAATTCATGCAAAAGCCAATCGTGTCTGAGTTGATCTCTATAATTGTGAATGTAGCGCATTGCTTTGGTGTTAGTCTGGTCTTGAATACATGCTCGATGTCCAGTATACGTTTATGGATTTTCACTGGACTATATCGCTTCTTGGAGCGCTGGTTGGTATGTGCGTAGTAACTTTTCAAGTGTTGGATGGTTTTCATAATCCTTGAAGTGCTGGTTGGTATGGTTTTATGGCCTCTCAGTAGAGTATATTGACACAGTGGTGGACCGGTTGAACCCTCGTTTCTGTTTGTTATTTTGTGGCTGATTACTGGAGTTAAGTGCTTGGTTATTGTGTCATTATTATTGGGTTTAGTCAATTCTTGAGTTCAACCTGTCTAAGTCATTGCATTATTGGAGTTCAATAACCGAGCACTTTGAGTTTAGTGGAGTTAATACTGATGGCTTCTGCACCATCTACTGGTTTGACGCATTTCCAATTGACATCTGTCAAGTTGGATGGCACTAACTATCCTTCATGGTCTAAAGCTGTACAAGTTTATCTTACTGCAACTAGACAGAATGATTATCTTACATCTACAATGCCCTTGGATACGAGTAATGTAGATGATTGGATTGCCGGAGATGCAATGATCCGTACATTGTTGTGGAATAGTATGGATCCGAAGATTAGCCCTCACTTCATTCAATGTAATTCTGCTAAGGAAGTCTGGGATAAATGTGCTCTACTTTATTCTGGCCAAAATAATATGACACGAGTATGTGACACATGGGAGGCTCTATTTGATCTTCAGCGTGGAGATCAGTCTCTATCTGAATATTATGCTCGTTTCACTACACTTTGTCGACAACTAGATGCTTATCTTCCCGCTTCCAATGATCAAATGTATTAGTCAAACGCCAGGAGGATCTTCGAGTGATACTATTTCTTAAAGCACTAGGGCCTGAATATTCCTCCCTTCGTCAGCAGATTACGTCCGAAAGCTCCCTTCCTACAGTTGATGAGATTTTCTCTCGAGCCTTGCACTCGACACCTACTGACAAGATCTCAACCGCAACTTTAGAGACAAGTGCCATGATTTCTCATGGCTCTAATGGAGGTGGCACTCGTTGTCATGGTTATCGAGGTCATGGACGTGGGTTTATTCAGAGTGGAAGTCGTGGTGGTCGTGATAGAAGCATTGGTAGTCGCGGCTCTCGTTATTGTAACCATTGTCGGAGGGCTGGACATACAGAAGCTCACTGCTACACGCTTCATCCAGAACTTCGACCCATTGTTGCTGCATTTGCTGAAGTGGAAGATTCTTTCTCACCAGTTCAACCAGATCCTACTAATGTGCAGAATACAAAAGATTCAGTTACATTGACACGTGCTGAATATGAGGCTTGGATTCGATCCCAACAGGTGACAGGAACTTTAGCTCCCACTGCCACTCTAGCACATGGCTCAAAAGGTAGTTCATCCTGTTTACTTTCTACAGTGTCAGACTCCTGGGTTATAGATTCTGGAGCTACTCATCATATAGCTGGTAACTCTAAATTATTGTCTTCGTTATGTTAGAACTAGTATTAGCACCTAGAGGGGGGTGAATAGGTGTTTAACGCAATTTTAACAATTCAAATCAAATAAGATATGAATAATTTAAAATCAACGATTGCAGCAAATGAAAGCAATTAACAATATAAAGGATTAGGGATAGAGAATCAAGACTCTAGATTTATAGTGGTTCGGCTTAGATCAAGCCTACGTCCACTCTCCCGCACGGACAGCCCTTCTGGCTGGATTTCACTAAGAATCAATAAGAGTGATTACAATCTCACGCTCTTGAGTCCACAGTGTAGATTACTCTACTACACTTCCTCAAGGTCTACAATATGATCTCTCTTTTGATTACATGTAACGCTCAAAGAATGATATCGCAAAGTAGTAAAGGAGATTTCAGACTTTGGAATTCTTCTATCCGCACCCTTCAACAACTAGAGCATCTCTCTTATATACTTCTTCATGCCTTCAATACCGTTGGCACCTTCCAAAGAAGTTCTTCCAATCAACCCGTTGGACAGAATCAATTAGAGAGATCTCGAGCTCTTTAAGGTAAGTGTTGATAGCCCATCAATCCTGCTCGCCCATACAATCAGGATCTCGGTTTCCATAAGTAGATCCTTCCAAATATAAATTGCGAAGTCGTCAAAGAATCTAAACATATTCCATATAAAACTTAGATCGTTTAGTGCTGAATCCAGTAGAAAGATATCCATTAGTCGTTAGAATAAAGATCGTATAAGATCAGAATAAACGTCGTCCTGGAAACTGTCCATGTGAGTAGACTTTGAAATATAAGTCTTGAGTCTTGCTAGCTTCAGACTTTAATCTTCAGACTTTGATCTTCAGACTTTGTTCTTCGGACTTTGATCTTCAGACTTTGTCAGAAGAGTCTGTAAGTCTTCAGACTAGACTGATAAACCTGTTTTGTCAACTTCAAAATACCTTAAGGGATTTCATCCAACACGTTACATTCCACACCTTTTGGGGGTGTCCAACTCTGTTACATTAGCTGATGGTTCCGTTTCTCAAGTTACTGCTACTGGAAATGCCCATTTGAGTTCCTCCCTTTCTTTATCATATGTCCTTCATCTCAAATCTCCATACAATTTGATTTCTATTAGTTCATTGACTAAAGAACTAAATTGTTCCGTAACCTTTTATGCTTCTCGTTGTGTTTTTCAGGATCTGAGGACTGGACAGATGATTGGTGGGGGACATGAATCAAATGGCCTATACTATCTAGACAAGAAGGTGATAGCTGCAGCAGCTAGGAATCATACATCCACTGATGTATATCGAATGCATTGTCGTGCTGGTCATCCACCACCAAACATTCTTCGACGATTGTTTCCAGCATCTGAGTTTGTGAGTACTTTTGAGTGTGAAGCTTGTTAGTTTGGAAAACACCATAGAGTCTCATTTCCTTCTCGCTCTCAAAGTCGTGTGTCTAGTCCCTTTGAGTTGGTTCATTCAGATGTATGGGGTCCGTGTCGTGTTTCTGATACATCTGGTTTCCGGTACTTTGTTACATTTGTGGATGACTTTTCCCGAATGACTTGGTTATTCTTAATAAAAGATCGTACTGAGATTTTTCATTGCTTTCGTCAATTCTATTTTGAGGTGTTAAATCAATTTAATACTTCTGTGAAAACTCTACGATCCGATAACGCCAAGGAGTATCTTGCCGTTGCCTCTGGTTTTCAACCTTTTCTTGATTCCCATGGGATTATTCATCAGACTTCCTGCTCATATACACCACAACAAAATGGTGTAGCTGAACGTAAAAATCGCCATCTTCTTGATGTTGCTCGTTGTCTTCTTTTTCACATGCATCTACCGAAAACCTTTTGGGGACATGCTGTTCTTACAGCTTGCTTCTTAATTAATCGACTTCCAACTTCCATTCTTCAGGGGGAGACACCTTTCTCCATTTTACATCCAAATTGTCCTCCCTTTGCATTACCTCTACGTGTCTTTGGATGTGTTTGTTTCGTCCATTCTCTGACTCCAGGTCTTGATAAGTTGGCTCCTCGTGCTACAAAATGTGTCTTTGTTGGGTACTCTCGAACTCAAAAGGGCTATAAATGTTACAATCCTACTAGTCGCCGTGTGTTTGTATCGGCAGATGTGACATTTTTTGAAGACCAGCCATACTATAATACTCAAACACTCTCTACGGTGTTTCCTAACAATGACGAGTGTGTCTTACCCATTCCTCCACCAATCTCACTTCCTCCAGTATCGTCAACAGGATTTCAGTTTGCTGATCAAACTTACCATAGACGACGAACAGCTCCCATCACAACAGTACGGCCATCACCTGATTCATCTTATCCCTCATCAGTTGCTGTGCCATCCTCTGATCCTGATCCTGAGCAACCCATTGCTACTAGAAAAGGTACACGTTCTTGTGTTGGACGTCCTGTCGATCGTTATACACTTTATTCC
The DNA here is from genome assembly GCA_007663325.1 of Eucalyptus pauciflora. Lineage (NCBI taxonomy): Eukaryota > Viridiplantae > Streptophyta > Magnoliopsida > Myrtales > Myrtaceae > Eucalyptus > Eucalyptus pauciflora. The sequence continues at coordinate 50,803 of VMYD01000328.1, read as the reverse complement.
GGTTTGTCTTATTGTCTTCGAACTCGTTATCCTATTAGCAACTTTATGTCTTATGATCGTTTATCCCCTACATTCTCTACTTTTGTATCGTCATTGTCCTCTATTTCTGTGCCTAGAAGTGTTATTGAAGCTCTTGCTCATCCTGGTTGGAGACAAGCCATGGAGGATGAAATGAAAGCACTCACTGAGAATCGCACTTGGGAGCTCACTACCCTTCCTGTGGGAAAGCAAACTGTTGGTTGTCGTTGGGTTTTCACGATTAAGGTCCACCCTGATGGCACCATAGATCGATTGAAGGCACGGTTGGTAGCCAAAGGATATACTCAAACATATGGTATTGATTATGCTGACACTTTTTCTCATGTAGCCAAAATTCCATCTGTTCGTGTCTTTATTTCTCTCGCAACGCGTTTTGGATGGTTTCTTCATCAATTAGATATCAAGAATGCGTTCCTACATGGTGGTTTGACTGAAGAGGTGTATATGGAGCAACCACCTGGATTTGTTGCTCAGGGGGAGAATCTGGTATGTCATTTACATAAGGCATTATATGGACTCAAGCAATCTCCCCGTGCTTGGTTTGGTAAATTTAGTGATGCTGTTATCAAGTTTGGATTAAAGCGTTGTCAAGTAGACCATTCAGTATTCAGTTCTATCTCCTCAGCTGGTTGTATTCTTTTGGTGGTATAAGTGGATGATATTATCATTACTGGTAGTGATTCAGATGTTATTCAACGACTCAAACTATTTCTGCATACACAGTTTAATACTAAGGATATGGGACGTCTGCGGTATTTCCTAGGTATTGAGGTTGCTTACTCACATATTGGTATAAATTTATCCCAAAGAAAATATGTTCTTGACATTCTTGATGAAGTTGGACTTGTTGGAGCAAAACCAATTGATACTCCTATGGATCCCAATGTGAAACTCGATGCAGAAGATGGAGAATTATTACATGACCCAATGAAATATCGGAGAGTAGTTGGTAAGTTGAATTATCTTACCATCATGAGACCTGATATATCTTTTGTTGTTAGTGTTGTAAGTCAATTCATGGGTTCTCCTCGGACTACTCACTGGGATGCTGTGTTTCGAATTATCAAATACTTGAAAGGAGCACCAGGTAAATGACTAATTTTCAAGAATTATGGCCATCTGGATACCACAGGTTTTTCTGATGCAGATTGGGCTGGATGTTCTACTAGTAGGAGATCTACATCGGGTTATTGTGTATTTCTTGGGGGTAATTTAGTTGCCTGGAAGAGCAAGAAACAACATGTGGTTTCGCGATCAAGTGCAGAAGCAGAATATAGAGCAATAGCACATGTGACTGGTGAATTGCTCTGGTTGAGGATGTTATTGTCAGAAATTGGGATGTCAACATCAGAACCATCGATATTATATTGTGACAATCAATCAGCTATTCATATTGCAAACAATCCCGTCTTCCATGAGCAAACCAAGCACATTGAGGTTGGTTGTCACTTTATACGAGAAAAAGTTCAGAAAGGAGAGATCACTCTTCAACATACAAGAACGGAGGATCAGCTTGCAGATATTTTTACCAAGTCTTTACGAGGAAATAGAGTGAATCTTTTATGTAACAAGTTGGGATTGTTTGATATCTACGTCTCAACTTGAGGGGGAGTGTTAGGAAATAATAATAAGGGCAAAGTAGTCAATACTTAATCTTGAGAGGGTTACTAGGGTTTATATATGTATTCTTGTAATCTTTTTAGATTAAGTGAATACAATACACAAAATACTCTCTCTTTCAACAAGGTGAATAGATTATGAACAAATTAAGTGGATCCACATTTCGCCACATCTTCAATTATGCGACTTCTTTCGCCTAAAACCCTCAAATGTGTGTCTCAACAATATCCTCAACCCAATTCTTTCACTATTCAATTGACGTGAAATGTACTTCCAGCCTAAGGTAAATGGTTGGTCAAGTAAATCTTATGGCCAAACATAAAAAAATGAAGTACTTATCTTCTATATTGAGAAACCATCCTCAGCTGCCTACTACATCCTCGTGAAATGAAATTTTGCCCTTCCTGAGGCGTTTGGTTGGGCTTTCCCAAGGGGCTTTCGGCCCCGAAAGCCCCTTGGGCAAATTTTTTTGTGTTTGGCAAAACTTTCGAATGCTATTTGGCGAAATGTGAGCATTGCAAATGCTCAAAGCCCAATGCTGGGGTAGGGCAGCTTTGAGCATTCAGCATTCTCCCAATGCATCTATTGTTCACGCGTCGTTCACCTTCTTCCCCATGACTTCTTCGAGTTCTCCGCCACCGCCTCCATTGTCAACGCCGCCTCCGCCTCCGCCTCTGCAGTCGACGCCACCTCCGCCTCCGCCGTCGACGCCTTCCCCTTCTGCGATAGATCCATCACCTTCGACAAGCGCGAGCAGCACCGCGTCGACTCCTTCGTCTCGCGAGAACCAGGCCTTAGGCTGCTAGACGGCCGACGGCCAGATCTAGCCTCCGGACCGCTAGATTTGGCCGTCCAGAGGCTAGATCTGGCCGTCGGAGGCCAGATCTGGCCTTCACCCTCCCCCCCTCGACCAACCCGACGGCCCTCCCGCCCCGCCGTTCTGGGACGCCCCCTACTTCGAGTTCTCCACCGGCCCCGCCGCCGCCTCCGCCTCCACCGTCGACGCCTTCCTCTTCCGCGGCAGATCCATCCCCTTCGACGAGCGCGAGCAGCACCGCGTTGGCTCCCTGCTTCTGTGCTCCGACTCCTTTGGCTCGCACGAATCAGGCCGCCAAATTTGGCCGTCTGGCACCGCCAGCTGCCGGATTTTATTTTTAGATTTTATTTTTAAAAAAAAAATTAAAAGTGAAAGCCCATTTGTAATAAGTTTTGCCAAACGGTATTTTTACACAAGCCACTTTCCAATGCGTAATTTGCCAAACGCCCGAGCATTCTCGAAAACCCCTTTACCCTAAAGATATTTGCATTTGGCCAAGGGCATTTCCCCAAAGCCGAACCAAACAGGCCCAAAGAGCATCTCGAGAAGGGTTTTAGATTCACCCAATTTAGTCGGCCAAAATAAGGAACAGTATTTTTTAAGCCAATACAGAAAAAGAGGCAGGCAAATTGGCTAAATGCTACGACCTCACTCAAATCCAATCGAGTAAAAAGGGACAAGAAACTCCTGACATCCTTACCAATCTATATCAAGCCTGCCCAACAAGGACATTCTTGTATGTGTAGGCGGCGTGGGAGCTGGCAGCTGTGCTTCTTCCATTGGCTTCCTCCTCTTGTGCTGCTCGGGATCCTCCGAGAGGAGCGGCATATGGCCTTCTCTTGCTCGGATCTGCTTGTGCGCTCCTCCTTGCAGCTTCTTGAGTCAAAGCGTGTCCATTTGTTGCATCTTGAAGACCTTCATCACGTTCACCAATCTCCCGATTATGAATATGAGGCTTCCGAAAATGCCCAACCATATCCAACTCCTTCCCTACATTCATAGAATTTCAATGCGGTCAAAGTTCTGGCATTTATTGGAACAAGGTACATGCCCACTTGCTAAAACATCCATGTGGCGACTGTGTTGTTCTAGGATTCACATGCCTCAAAGACTCTTACCAAGTTTTGAAGCTTACTAAAGAAGGCAATTGATCCAAGCTTCATCAATTTACTCGGCATCAACTATAATATACACGCCACATTCTGAAAGAGTACAAATTTGTTTTTCCTCTACATCGATTACATCCCATGCTTTTCTCTATGATTCAAGTTGTTTGTCCCGGGCTAGTTCTATTAGCTAGATTCATACAATTAATCGACTCCATTATCAGCCCTAGGATCTCACTCCAAAAATGATCTTATCTGAGCTGAATCTAGAAAGCAAATCCGATGAATTATTTCCAACCGAATGATAAACAGGAACATAGGAATTGACCAGCAGCTCAGTACCGTGGTGGAGAGTCTTGGCCTGCTCTCGGCTGTTCATGATTGCCCTGACCAGGAAGAGCAAACTTCTGACTAGAAACGGGACGTGGATGCTCTGTTTCATAAGTGAAACTAAAAAAATAAGATATATATTAAAAAAAAAAAAAACAGATGGCATGCATAATCATTGTCCCTAAATACAGACACACATTTTTTTTTTATCCTTTTCTATTTCTTATTATTTTTTTAAGCAAAAGAGAATCAAGCACCCACCGTAGCATTGATAGAGTAAGACTAAATTCGATTGTGCATTTGAAGTCAAGCAAGCAATGTCATCATACCACAACATCAAAACGAGCATTCACTCCTGGAGATCAAACAGTGGAATCTTAGCCAAAATTTGCACATAAAAAAGACCGATCAAGCAAGATTTGTCCAACAGAAGAGAGTTCGACACCTCCAGCATTTCCATTCCCATAATATCCAAAACATTCGAGTTCCAACATCATTCAACTCCATCCGCACAATAAAAAAAGATGACAAATCCCTCAAACCCAAATCAATTCCTATTCAGACATATCCTCCCTCTTTCAGACAAACTAGAATTTCCAAGTAGGGAACTCAAACGAGGCTGGTTAATCAACGATATATGCTCTTTCGGAACAACAAACCAGAAAAGCCGAATTTGAACACTCTTGAATAATCCGATTTGCATTCACCTTCTCTCTTGCGAAACAAATCCGGTGTACATAAACTCAAGGTCAGAGCCAAGATCTCAACATGTACAGGAGCAAGCAGACAATCAAAGTTTTAACCCCAATTAGAGAATGACCGAGATTGGGCCGGCCTCATGCATGACGGTTCTCAACCATCAAGTAACAAATCAGTAAATCATATAATAACCATGCAAATCGCACTAGGATACTCTCAGATTGACTAACAACAAAAGCATATCAATACAAGAAGTCACTTGGGCAAAACATCAAACACCTGTTGAACATGAAATTCGAAGTGCTCGGGACAGACCATTCAACAAATCATCGGTGAGGAGTATAGAGCGAGGTGTTCATTCCAAAGATTATCAGAGACAAAATCGACGAATAGGAGGATAGGCGTGCACCGAAACATGCTCGGCTGAAGCCAAAACAGAGCATAGGAGAGGGATACGTGGCCAGAGCCATCCCTGGTTGAGATCGATGATCGCCCAAAGGAGAGAGATCGTAATGGAAAGTAACGCCGAGACCTAGAACCGTCAAAGGGAGGAATAGACGTAGCTTGTGCGCTTCAGCAGTGATGACTCTGAAACAGGGGCGAACGGAGCCTCTTCACGGCGGCGGAACTTGCGGCGATCGACCGCGGAATTGTTGATATCTTTATGTCTGTGCTCTCTACGATGACTATGTGCGTCGGCGGCCGGCGATGGACGATCGGCGATGGCTACCGGTGGCCTGAGGACGATGGGGAGGGAATCGCCGCGAAAAGCTGCTGAACCCCGAGAGAATCGGACTAGTTTAATGGGCCTGTGTTTTTAATGGGCTTGATCTCTAGGCCAGGGCGTCGTTTGATGATGGGCTTGCTATGGCCCAGGCTGTTGCTGTGGATCAGGTCTGGGCTGTGCGAATTGGACAAGGCCCTTTCAATTATGACCCAATCAGAGCTTTTTTAAATTATTTTCTCTCTTTTTTGTTATATTTTTCTTTTGCAAGGAAACAATTTTTTTTTTTTGAAGGTTCAATCCCTCCACGGTGTCTTACCTCCAAGATATGACCATAGTGGATGTCTCGTATAATTGTCTTTCATGAGAAATTCCAACAAAAGTTTGACATTCAAAAGTCATGAAATGTTAAAAAGCGCATTCGATACTATGATTTAAGATAGAAGAAGATTGGCTGCCATACTCGTATAGCACCAAATTCACTGGGACACTTTGAATATGGCAATGGATTTTTTTCGTGTTGCTTGGATGGATGAACTCGAAGAAGTGAAGTTTATCTCACATATGGATTGGTACTTGGAAGAGAGATTGTTGAGTAATATGCAAGTACTAGATTATTACATGCTTGATCATGTAATAATTGAGCGTGTAATGATATCCTCTCTCTCTCTCTCTTTTCTTTTCTTTTTCCTGAAAAGTGGATTAAATACATGAAATAATGTTTGCAGCTTGGAAAGAGTTTTATCGTTCCACCATGCCTTACAAAAAAAAACAAAAAACAAAATCAAACCAACGTGGAATTAATATTAAGTCTTTCATCTTTAGTTTAGTTACACAAATTATATCAGCTATTGAGCTGGATGAAGCTTTTGCGGCAATTGTTAAGCTCGACAAAACTCGATTCGCTGTGCTGCAAGCTTGAAGAATTTTGGAAGCTAGAGTGCCCATGGCTGAGCCTGACGAAACTCGAGCAGCTTTGGTCCATGGCCAGGAGCTAGACGAAACTCGAGCAGCCGTGGCCGCAAGCTCAATGAAGCTCGAATGGTGTGGGCTGTGAGCTTAAAAGAAGCTTAGACGCTGAAGTGGCAATGGTTGCTAGCCTGACGAAATTAGAGCAACAACGGCCAAAATCTTGCAAAAGCCTAGAAGTTGGTGGTCATGGCCAAGCTTGACGAGACTCGTGAGGCAAGGTTTTGCCTTGCCTTGGTGGACGCTACGAAATTAGAGTAGCACTCCGTTTTTCTTTTTAAATTTTCAATTTATTTTCTTGATGTTGGGGCTTGGTGGACGGCAAGTTTTCTTAATAAAGTAATAGAAAAAAACGTCACGGCAGCATTTTTTGTAAATAAATAAAAGACGGAATTAACTGAGAGATTTGGTTACACCAATTCAACAAATTTTAAGATTTGATCATATCTTTTTAAAGTTTAAGGACTCAATTGCACTTTTACGACAAATTTAAAACTTTTAGTGCACTTATTCCTATTTGTGGATTAGATTTCCAATAATTTTTGCATATGGCCCCAGAAAATATAAAATCAATGCCTTCTAACTAATTGATCAAATAAGTGATTCAACATAGGGTCCACACATGTAACTGATCACATCCATTGGGAGCAAAGTGATCCGCACACCACACAATAAATTATATAGATTTCCACATACACTCTTGCATCCACCATTATTATTGACTATTCAATTTCCACAAAGAACTTGATTGGTTTTATGTGAATGTGACTGAATCAGCTGTGGTGTCCGCCTTCTTCTCCATCATTTCCATGTCTACAATTCTCGACTAACTTGAAGAATGGTTTGCATACTTGGAAAATGCAGGTCATGACAAGCTTTAATGGCCGCGTGGGAGAAAAGTTGAATCGCATCTTTGACTTGAAGAGATCCCGGCAGAAAATTAAGTGTCCTCCGTTAGTACTAAACATGTGCGTGTGGACCTGGGTGGTGTGATGTTGGAGGAAAGTGGAAGCTGAAGTGGAAGTTGTTTAAAAGGATTCTTGTAACACTACCAAAATATCTATGAATTGTATGAGTTGAAGCCCATATCTTTTTAGCTTCTTTTTTTTTTTTTTGGTAATGCTTGTACTTTTTTCCTTTTTTCTTTTAAAAATTCCAATTTTTTTTCTTGATGTGGCGCTTGGTGGATGTCACATTTCCTTAGGAAAGTAATAGAAAAAAAGTCAGGTCAGCATTTTTTGTTAACACTGACCCAAAAAAAAAGCATTTTTTGTTAATGAAAGGAGATGGACTCAACTGAGGGATTTGATTACATTAATTCAACAAATTTTAAGACTTGATTGCATTTTTTAAAAATTTTAAAGATTAAATTGCACTTTTTCAACAAGTTTAAGACTATTAGTGCACTTATTCCTATTTATGGATTAGATTTTCAGTAACTTCTGCACATGGATCTAGAACATACAAAATAGACTCTTAGTGCCTTCTAACTGATGAAACAACTAATTCAATATAGGATCCACATAATGTAACAGATCACATTCATTGAGCGCAAGTGATCTGCATCCCACACGATAAACTAAATAGATATCCACATGCTCTCTTGCATCCACCGTTATTATTGAACATTCAATTTCCATGAAGAACTTGACTGGCTTTGTGTCAAAGTGGTTGAATCAGGTGTGGTGTGCACCTTCTTCTCTATCACTTCCATGTCCTCAATTCTCAGCTAACTTGAAGAATGGTTTGCATACTTGGAACATTTCTGCGTCACGACAAGATTTAATGACCGTGTGGGAGGAGAAGATGCATTGCGTCTTTGACTTGAAAAGGTATTCGGCAGAAAATTAAAGTGTCCTTCATTAGTTCCGAACTTGTGCATGTGGACTTGGGCGTCTCTATCACTTCCATGTCCTCAATTCTCAGCTAACTTGAAGAATGGTTTGCATACTTGGAAAATTTCTGCGTCACGACAAGATTTAATGACCGTGTGGGAGGAGAAGATGCGTTGCGTCTTTGACTTGAAAAGGTTCCCGGCAGAAAATTAAAGTGTCCTTCATTAGTTCCGAACTTGTGCATGTGGACTTGGGCGACGTCGATGGAGGGAAGTGGAAGTTGTTTAAAAGGATTCTTATAACACTAACAAAATATATGTGTATCGCACAAGTTAACGCCTATACTTTTTATATTATTCTAAATAGCGATAGTTAACTGATTTTTCATTCATTTATACTTAAAGTGAAATATAAGATATATTGAATGTTGATTGGTATTGTGTGGATCAGCATTATCAAATTGAACGAAGTTGTCTTATTGTTTCTTCGACAAGTCCAAACAAATACCAATTTATGTGATAGTTCTTGGCAAAAACAACACCTATACTAAAACTTAATAACATCAAATCTTAGTTATTTATCTTATTTTTCTTGAGAAACGATATTTGGAATGGTTTTTTTTTTTTTGCCCTTTATAACTTCGGTGAATCACTGATAACTTTTTTTTTTTTTTGGGTCCATTTGCTAATACTATTTTTTTTATCAATTTATTATATTCGTCTTATAATATTCACCTTTCTCTTTAGGATAAAACTCGAGCAGCTACGGCCCATGGCCAAGAAGCTCAGTGAAGCCTGGAAGCTGAAGTGGCAATAGTTGCAAGCTCAACGAAATTAGGGCAACAACGACCAAAATATTGAAAAAGCCAGGAAGTTGGTGGTCAAACTCCCGTGAGTGGCACCACGGGTGGATTGCGGCTTTATAATATAGTTTCTTTTACTATCGAAGCTGAAGAAACATGGCGTCTTTACTATAACTTGAATCTCACTTTTAAAATGCATTTTTGAGGAACATCAATCTTAAATAAGTAATTGAGATTTTTTATTTAACTAGTGCAAAAGTTGATGGTTTGTAAGTAGAACAAAAGGAAATGGAAGAGAACTGAGTTTTGGGACGACGTGACTACCGGCCACAAAGCTCCGTTCATCTAAATTTTCTAGTACCTTATAGATTTGATTTTGAGCATTAGATTTTCTTTTTGTTGGGAACTGAAGAGGAAGTTTAGAGCAGCGGGTGACAGCCCCTGTTATGCCCTTCCCGACTCCATGGTTGGAAATGACGTGTTCACAAGCAATTAATTATGCATCAGTACTCACTTAAGCACTATCACATTAAACATAATACATGCGTACTATATAATGTCGATATTTAAAAATGAGAAAAAAAAAGTGACGATGCTTCACTAAGTCTGGCCTTTCATGCCTTAGGACTTCCCCAATTGGTTGCTCATACTTCTCACTTGGGAGAAATAAATGGGTGATGAAGACATCGATTTCTTTAAAGTTCGATTATTCACTAATTTAAAGTAAACTCTCGCAAAAAATCTACTAATCTTGTCGACAAAGTAAAAAAGAAGAAGCTAAAATCCTTACAGTGACCTTAACATGAGATTGTTTACACGTGCTGACATGGGGAATCAAGCTAGTATAATGTACATAAATCACACATATATTTGCTACTTAATTACAGCTAGACTCATTACTCAAAATTGCAGTGTAAAATTGGAAAAAATACTTAGAATTTCATCTACAAACATATATTATTCTTCTTTCAATGAAGAAGCCCTGATAATAACTACGTCGCTTACATTGCATATAACAACCTCCAACGAGTACACTTAGAAATGGTTAGTATTAAGGGCTAATAATATTCGTGCCACATTTGACCTAAACTAATTTTTGTATAACAAAAAATTTCAAACTGTTATACTTATGTCATATTTACCCTAAATTAATATTTGCATCAATATTGTTGTACTCATATCAAATTTATCTCAAAATGGTACACTCATGTTATATTTACCTCAAATTGTGGCGAATTTGGGATTTTTGGAGTATATGCAGCATGACTTCACTAGTATGTGATTTTTTGTGACATGAAATAATTTAGGATAAATGTGATACAGATGTATTAGTCTGAAATTTTTTGTGATATTAACCTTGATAATAATAATGAAGTTACGAGAGTGATAATTGTTGCTTTGGTTGTGATACGGCTCAACTCAATTAGGTTGTGAAGCGTGGTCACATGAGCCCTTATCATATTCGCTCTCAAGATGTTATTTTCATTGCACTTGTTTCATTGCATCGGATTTTGGATTGAAAAGGAAGAAAAAAAAAATCATAATTCAAATGTTATTTGCCTTGTAATTGTTTCAATTTATGTAACTGGGGAACGATAGTATGTTGGTCGATCAGTTAATTTTGAAAAATTTAATTGGTGCCTCCACTGAACAGAGACTTCCTTGCTTGAGGAATATGACCGCATCGAACATATTTGAAGAGTATATACCTGTAGAGCACATGCCGTGTCCATAGCGAAAGGGGATGCCGATAGTCTAAAATAAAAACTTGAAAAAGAAGAAAAAAGAATGGTATCCTTTTGTTTAAAATTGTCCATATCAACTATGGCATTGACACTTAAGATGGTTGGGTCGGTGATGACCAGACCGCTATGTTGGCATCTTCATGCAAGTGTTGCTCTAGAAAATTTGATCGTATTTTTATTCAAAAGTTTAAACTGCATTGAATTTAATTGAAAAGATTAAGATTGAATTCAAATTTATATAATAGGTTTAGAACTAAAAATGCAATTTTTCACCAAAAAATTCTTGCATATGGACCCGGAATATGTAAAACAATATCTTTTACAATAAATCTAGTCAGTCCTTTGGCCAAAAAGTCCACATACGACTTGCACAACGTAAAAAATCACATGCTTTGGTTGAAAGCATGTGATTTGAATACAAGGCAATCAGTATTTTTCCATGGTGATTACTGAACATTTGATTTCCACAAAGAACTTGATTGGTTCTATTATAGTGATTGAATCAACTGTGGTCATTGCCTTTATCTCTATCATCTTCATGTCCTTCATTGTCAACATAATTGAAATGGTTTGCATACTTTTTCTAGGAAAAACTTCGGCGTCACGGCAAAACTTAAGGACCACTAGGGATGAAAAGATGTGTCGCATCTTTACAAAAATTGGAAGGAACAAGAACTCCATTGTGTTTGGCTTCCAATCAATGCAATTTAGACCTCAAAAGAAATTAGACGTGAATTTGCCCCAAAAAACATAAGGAAGGAAGGAAACTTCCTACCACTCTTTTTCCATCCACTCATTGAATGACCGCCAAAAAGGGAAGAATCATTCGGTGACTATTGAAAGGACAGGAATACTAATACCCAATTAAATTAGTGGATGAATTACTAAATTATGAAAACCATTTTATAATAGAGAAATTGCTCTGGAAGTAATTGCACATCATTAAGACATGACAACTTTTCTATATAGGCATCTATCAGTATTCATATTATTTTAGAAAAACTCAGTATTGGCCTAATGATGTATAAAATCTCTTATATATATGATTATAGATATTATACGTTCCACAAACTAGTATCGATCATCTAAACCACACATATTTATGCTACTTAACCACTAATAGACCCGTTACTCAAAATTGCAGTGCAATATTTGAAAAATGGTTTACAAATATATGATTCTTCTTTTAATAAAGAGACCCACCTAAATAGATAACAACTATGTCGCTTACATTGCATATGACAACTTCTGGGTGACAAGTATAGTCAGAAATAGTTTGTATTGATTAAGTTAGAAAAGTGATGATCGTTGTGTTGGCTCTTATTTTCCTTTCAATGAGTCCAAACAAATACCCCTTTAATAGTCTTGCCAGAAAAATACTTGTAATGAAAATTAACAAAATCAAGAAAAATAAAAAATAAATATAAGAACTCCACCTCTCCAGCACTTGGGATACTAAAGATGGAAAATAAAAGATAATAAACAATTAACAAAATTCATAAGCCATCAAGAGCTCGAAAACCTGAATCGGTCCAACTGAATCGACCCCCGCATTTCTCAAGCACGAGTTAGATGGGACCAGTCCTTGGGTGTATTTTTCTAATTTTGATTTCAGGCTTGTTCAGGCTACAAGCCTCGGGACCCAAGATGCCATTAGCGAAAATAAGTGAAGTAGAAAATATGATTGAATACAATGAGACGTAAAGGGCATACAGACATACGCAGATGAGAATGGAGGCCAACCAGTGTCGATGAAAGCATGTTATAAAGTATATTTTAAGTTTAGTAATTGCATTCACTCTATTAATATGACACTTTGCAATGGTTATGTGTATAAAATATGGTTTGGTCATCATATATCTAGCTATATAATTCCATTAGAAATTGGAATTTGACAGGACTTGAAATCACTACAAAGGAAATTTTTGCGTAGGACCAATCTAGTGCTCCCCGTGGGATAATGATTATAATGAAATATGTCAAGTTTTGAAGCTTCGTGTCAAAGATTTGCACGAACACAAAGGAAGCTGAGAGAACATAGGAGGGGTCGATAGTGAGTTAACATGGAGATACGAAGGAGTTACAGATTCTTTACATTAGAAAGCCATTGACATCAACCGTTGCCTTTAAGATGATTAAATACAATTTTTCGAATGGTATTTATCAACAAATTTACACCTTGATAAATTAGATGTGGACTTACAAAAATAAGAATTATAAGGGAAAAGAACTGCCATCATATCTCTATTTTCATTAACTCAGTTCAAAAAAGTAAAAATGGAAGGAAAGAAACTTCCACTTTAGTGACTATTAATGGATGAATTACTAAATTACGAAAATCTAATTATATATATTATGTTAATTTATGATATTCTAAACAAAATTTCTCAAATGACTGGAGCATTTTGATATGGTGGTTAATATTACTAAATAAAGTTACTCTAGACTTTAGAAAATTCCAATCCTTTTTTTAAATCCGCATGAGGACAATGGTCCATTCACCCTTGCTTGACCAATTCTTTGGACTATTGGCCAAATGCTTTATGAGAAAAAGAAGTAATTAGTCTAGCGTTTTGTCGGGGTAAAGAGGAAAAATCTCATCCAAGATTACCTCAAGATGGAAAGATAAATTGTGTGACCGGGCCAACTCTCTTTTCCATCATCTTCATATTGCTTTTGGGTTAAAGAAACAATACATTTAGTCAAGGTCTTGCGACTTACTTTCTATAATGAAAATCCCTGTCATAAAGGTAAAGCATTTGCCGGCTCCTACGGTAGGCAGCCAAAACGACTCGGAGAAATCCGAGTCAAGCTATAATGGACATAACTATCCAAAAAGCAAAGCATTTCACAGCTTTTATCGTAAGTGACCAAAATGATTTGCTTAAATTATACACGAGTCCCTACATGCTGAAGTAGGCATTTAAACATTCAAAACGCCTATTAAATACACAAAATTTTCCATTTATATACTTTGATCACGCCTTAAATGAAATTCAAGCAGATAAACTCAAAATAAATCATGTAACTGGACAAATAGTTGGTATTTTTTTTATTAATTTTTAGAAAATCAGTTAACCAATTAATAATAATATATATACAACGTTTGAAGTTGAGAGAACATGGACGTCACTTAGACTTAGGAGAGACTTAGGGGCTGTTTGTTTGTGTTTATTTTTTTTGTTCATGAACACAATTCCCGTTTTTTGTTCCGAGGAACAAAAAAAGAACAGAAATGCGTTTGTTTGTTCCAAATCTATTTTTTTGTTCCCGGGAACAAATTTGGAACAGAAACAAAAAACAAAACAAACTTGTTTCTTGTTTCCGGAACACTTTTGAGAAAACAAATTTTCTCTCTCCTATATTTTCCTTCTCTTTCTTTTCTTCTTATTTTTTCTTTGGCCAGTCGCTGGCCTCAGCCATGGCCAATGATCGACCGTTGAGGGCCGGCGACCTCACCGGAGCGTCGCCGGCCCCTGGCGAGGCTTGGCCTCGCCTTGGCTAGGCAAGCTCAAGCTCACCCAGATTCGGCGAGGCCGAGCCTCGCCAGGGGCCGGCAATGCTCGGCCTTGCCCAGATCTGGCAAGGTCGAGCTCGCCCAGCCACCGAGCCTTGCCAGGCCACCGCCAAGTCAGCGTCGCCTAGCGGTGGCTCGGCGAGGCCGAGCGTCACTGGTGGCTGGGCGAGCTCGGCCTCACTGAATCTAGGCGAGCTCGAGCTCGCCGGGGGCCGGCGAGCCTCGCCGTGGCTAGGCGAGGTCGCCGGCCCTCGTCAGCCGGTCACTGGCCATGGCCGAGGCCGATAACTAGCTAAAAGGAAGGAAAAAAAAAAGGAAAAAGGAAAAATAATATTAAAATATAAAAATATAAAAAAAAAACAAAAAAAATCATACAAGTTTACCAAACGTGTTCCTATTATTTTTCTTTTCTAGAAACAAGTTTACCAAACGCATTCTTCTATTCAAAAATTGTTCCCCATAACAGAAATAGTTTTTTCTATTCTATTCCTTGGAACAATTTTTGAACAGAAACGTTACCAAATGCACCATTAGCCTTTGGTAGGTTCGACCACATGGAAAGGCAAAGGTCCTTGATGGCCAAAATGTGGAAAAAAAAAACTAAGAGTGACAATAGTAATAAAAATTGAAAGAGGTGGAGTTTTGGAGCTTAGTAATCATGTGGTTTTTTCATGGAAAATCGACAACTTGTAAAAAATTGTCCAAAAAATATTACTTGTACCAGTAAAAATGATTACTCAAATTTTGAAGTTTCGTACCTGAGACATGCACGAGTATGACGCCAATTTTTACAAGTATCCTATCTGATGTCTCGTGGGGAGAAGCTCGGTCTTTTTTGGGATGACTTTCGTATTTGCGTGGAGGAGAGAGAGTGAGTTGAGAGAAGAGGCTGATCAAATCCAATAAATCATTACAAACACAACGGAAGCTCAGAGAAGAGGAGAGGTGAGGAGCGGCCGATAGTGAGTTACGATGGAGATGCATGGCAGTTGCAGATTCTTGAAAGTCATTGACATCAATTGCTGTCTTCAAGATGATTAAAAATGATTTATCCAATGGTATTTACAGACAAATTTAGCACTTGAAGGAAATTAAATGGGGATTTACATATAAAGGAGTAAGGAAAAAGAAATTCCACCATATCTCTATTTTCATCAACTCAGTTCAAAAAGAAAAATGGAAGAAAAGAAACTTCTAATTTAGTGACTATTAATGGATGAATTTCTAAATTACAAAAATCCAACTACATATATTAACTTAATTATGTTGTTTTGAACGAAATTTCTCAAATGACTGGAGTATCTTGATATGGTGGTTAACATTATTAGATAAAATTTAGACTTTATTGCTTTTGGATTAAAGAGACATAAATTTAGTCAAGGTCTTGCCACTTACTTTCTATAATGGACGTCCCTGTCATAAAGGTAAAGCCAGCCTTTATGGTAGGCAGCAAAAACAACTTGGGAGAAATCAGAGTCAAGCTATAATGGACATCCTATTCAAAAAGCAAAGCATTTCCTAGTTTTTATCGCCAGTGATCAAAATGATTTGCTCAAATTATACACGAGTCCCTACATAATGAAGCAGACATTTAAACATTCAAAACACTTACTGGATACACAAAATCTTCAATTCTATAACCTGATCACGTCTTAAATGAAATTCAAGTAGATAAACTCGAAATAAATCATATAACTCAACAAATAGTTGGTACTGTATAGCATTTCTATTAATCTTTAGAAAATAGTTAACCAATTAATAATAATATATATGCAATCTTTGAAGTTGAGAGAACATGGACGTCATTTAGACTTAGGAGAGACTCAGCCTTTGGTAGGTTCGACCACATGGGAAGGGAAAGGTCCTCGATGGCCAAAATGAGGGAAAAAAAACTAAAAGTGGTGATAGTAATAAAAATTGAAAGAGGTTGAGTTTTGGAGCGGGAAAAGACCACCAAAAACCCCAAACTTTGTCCAAAGTGATAAATTTACCCCAAACTTTTTTTTGTGACATTAAAAACCCCAAATTTTGTAAATTGTGACACATTTACCCCCACCAATGGCATTTTCATCTTCTTCTCTTTTTTTTTTTCTATTTTTTCCTCTCTTTTTTTTCTTCTTCTTCTCTCTTCCCTCCATCGGCTATGGCGGAGGGAAGCCGATGTCCAGCGAGGGCTGCCCTCATCGGCGTCGGGCGAGGGTCGCCCTCGCCTAGGCTGGCAAGGGGCGCCGTCGCCGACGTCGGGCGAGGGCTGTCCTCGCCCGACACAAGCGGAAGGAGGCCCTCGCTGGCGTCGAGCGAGGGGTGCCCTCGCCAAATCTAGCAAGGGAGGCCCTCACTCGACACCGGCGAGGGCCTGGTGAGGGCACCCCTCCCTCGCCCGACGCCGGCGAGGACCTGGTGAGGGCACCCCTCGTCTGACTCGACGAGGGGTGCCCTCGCCAGATCTGGCAAAGGAGACCCTCGCCCGACCCAATCGAGGGCCACCCTAGCCAACCCAAGCAAGGGCAACCCTCACCGAACGCCGGCTTCCCTTCGCCATGGCCGACGGAGGGAAGAGAGAAGAAGAAGAAAAAAAGACAAAAAAATTAAAAAGTAAAAAGACCAAAATGCCCTATAGTTTAGGGTAAATGTCTCACACGGATAGAAGTTCGGGATTTTTTGTGTCACGAAAAAAAGTTTAGGGTAAATGTGTCACGGTTGACAAAGTTCAAAATTTTTCATGTCAAAAAAAAAATTGGGTAAATTTGTTACTTTGGGCAAAGTTTAGGGTTTTTAGTAGTCTTTTTCCTTTTGGAGCTCAGTAATTGTGTGGTTGTTTCGTGGCAAATCAATCACTTGTAAAAATTTGTCCAAAAATAATTACTTTTACCGATAAAAATCATTAGTCAAGTTTTGAAGCATCGTATCAAAGACATGCACATGAGTATGACCAAAGGGAGAAGCTCGGTTTTTTTTTTTTTTTGGGATGATTTTCAAGTATGCGTGGAGGAGAGAGAGTGAGTTGAGAGAAGAGAAATCAAATCCAATAAATCATTAAAAACCCAAAGGAAGCTAAGAGGATAGGCAAGGAGAGGAGAGGTCGATAGTGAGTTAAGATGGAGATACACGCGAGTTGCATATTCACATATTAGAAAGTCATCAACATCAACTGCTATCTTCAAGATGATTAAAAAAGATTTATAGAATGGTATTTAACAACGAATTTAGTACATGAAGGAAATTAGATGTGGATTTACAAAAAGTGGATTTACAAATTTATTTTCATCAACTTAGTTCAAAATAAAAATGGAAGGAAAGAAACTTCCAATTCAACGACTATTAATGGATGAATTAAATGGATGAATTACTAAATTATGAAAATCCAATTATATGTTAAGCTAATTTATGGTGTTCTAAACAAAATTTCTCAAATGACTAGAGCATTTAGACATGGTGATTGACATTACCTGACGAAGTTACTCCATATTTCAGAAAATTTTAATGTATTTTCAAATTCGTGTAAGGACAAGGGTCTAGTTGCCCTTGTTTGACCAACTTTCAGAGTATTGGTCAAATGCTTTATGAGAAAAGGAAGTAATTAGTCTAGCGTTTTGTCGGGGTAAAGAGGCAAAATCTCATCCAAGATTAGATCGAGATGGAAAGAAAAATTCAGTGATTGGGCCAACTCTCTTTACCATCATCTTCATGTTGCTTTTGGATTAAAGAAACATAAAGTTAGTCAAGTTGTTACTATTACTTTCCATAATGGACATCTCTGTTAATAAACGTGAAGCATTTCCCAGCATTTACCGTAGGTGGCCAAGAGGACTAAGGAGAAAGTTAGGTCAAGCTATAATGGACATCCCTATCCAAAAAGCAAAGTATTTCATAGTTTTTAATCGCTAGTGACCAAAATGACTTGCTCAAAATTATAAAGAGTCCCTACATGATGAAGTAGGCATTCAAACATTCAAAGAAATATAGGTTTGGTGAAAAAAAAAATAGAACATGATATAATGAATTAAATTAATAAGCTCAACTTATCGATTTACAGATTCGAATATCTTATGTTATTAATTTGTCCATTCTATTCCAATATATTTGGTTGAAAATTTAATAAAGTTATACAACATCTTTAATTGGTAATTTTTATGGATGAAGCGATATTGCTAACAAGTAATTGGTTGCCGAACAACGTTGGCAAACTCCCAAAATAACTATTCAAGTAGTACTCGTGTGGAAGGTTGATTTTACTTTGGACTGATTTTAAATGGAAATCATCAAAGAGAATCCGCTTATGTTTTGCAGACTCCCCCAATTGTCTCCTTGAGGCAAAGAGGCGACACTAATTGAGATTCATTTTGAACACCCAAGGAAATGCCCATATAAAATGCTCTAAGTCTTTAGGGAGAAAGTCATCAAATGGTATAGCTTATAAGGAAGTTAATCGTCATAGGCAAAAATAACATGATGGCCTCGAATTTCATGTTCTTTAGTAATCTCATGGCTATTCGTTAACATAATACTTATTTCAAGATTAATGATTTTTTTAGATATTTGACTACTAAAAGTCCTTATACATGATCTAGATCTAGTAATTGCGATTAGCATGAAAAGTGCACTTAAGGTTAATTATAAGATATACCAAATGTTGACCTGTATTGTCTTGTTCACTTTGTCAAATTGATCAAAATTGCACTTTCTTTTTTGGTCAGTACCTCACAACTCGCTGTAGTTATGGCCAACGTTCATCGAGGCTTTGCCTTATTTTTCCATGAACGAGTCCAAACAAATACCAATTTATTTGATATTTCTTGGCACAACAACAAGCCTTAGTTACTCATCTCCTTCTTCTTCTTCTTTTTTGGCAAAGTAATTCCTGGGCATTTTTTTTTTGTTGATTTGCTAATAATAACTTTTTATCATTTTATAATCTTGATCTTTTTCGTTTGGAGAAATTTTGGGTAAAGTCAATGGCGATAATTACGTGTTCCGTGGGATTGACCCCAGCAGACCTTGACTTTGCCCATGGTTGTTTCGTGGAGTTGGCCTAGCCGTGATAATCACTCGAAAGGGAAAAACTATGCGCATATAAATGAAGTAGATGGCCCCCGTAAGTTTGCACATGGTGAAGCAGAAGAAATAGAAATAACACACAAAACACCATTATAAACATGAAGGGTCTTTTATTCTGTTTGTGGACTTGGGTGTTGTTGGTATTGATGGGTAGTGGAAGAAGAAGCATGGGGTGCTTAGAAGAAGAGAGGAATGCACTCCTCATGATTAAGGCCGCCTTCAACCACCCGAATGAGTCTTCTTTTCTATCGTGGCACGACAATTATGGCAATTGTTGCGACTGGGGAAGAGTCGAGTGCGATAACACCACTTCATGGGTGACTCAACTAGATTTGGGGAATACACGATCTTCGCTCTTGCCTCGGCCTTGGGTTATTGATGCGTCTTTATTCCTTCCTTTGGAGAAACTTCAAGTGTTGGATTTAAGTTATAATTTTCTCTCAGGTCTCTCTCTCTCTCTCTCTCTCTCTCTCTCTCTCTCTCTCTCTCTCTCTCTCTCTCTCTCTCTCTCTATTATTTGTGTCCTTTTATTATCCTTCTAATCAATTGTTTACTTATCGTAATCATACAAGGGTGCTACAAACTACAAAGTGGATTGAGTGATTTGGTGACAAATAAATGATTACACAAATGATGCAATTCCTAAAGTAGTTGATAACAAATATCACAAATTGATTAGGAGACTCATCTCCATGGTAAAGATATGTCTGAAGAGAATTAGCTCAATAAGCAGTGATTTACCAAATGCCAACTTTTTTGCCATCACAAAAAATGTGACTTGTTTGCATTTTGCAACCCAACGGAGTTGACTTGAAGGGCACTTGTTTGGAAGCGGACCAAAATCTACTTAATACTTTTATTTGTGACTTCCTCTCAAGAATAAAAGATAAGAAAAAAGAAAATCATGTTTCATCATATTATGAAAGAACTATATATAATTCTACTTACTGATATTTACATGTTTGGAAATGTTTTGAGTGTTTCATGATATATAAAAGTCAAATTGCAAGAGTCATGCAGTTTGCAAAAAAAAAAAAAATTAAAAATTAAAATCACAAAAAGTAGATTGATAGAGAGGATTAATTTAGTGGGAAGAGAAAGGATCTTACAGGTAGTCACTAGAAGTGTAATGTTAAGATACATGGAAATAAATGGACCGGAAATAAAAAGATTACAATATATCGGGAAGAATTATGTATAGTCATGTGTCCTTTGTATCCCTCATATAAAGGGTTGGGAGGGATTAAGGGGGACTAATACTTTTATTGAATTTTTTTTTCTTTTCCACACAAATTTTCTATGTATTTCAAATTATAAATACATAAAAGTACAATAAAGTGATGATGCATCATTTCTTTTCTTTCCTCATTTGATCATTCCTTTCCCTAGCATCCAAACAGTATTATAACTTATTTCGTTCATTACCTTTTTCTTCTTTTCTCTTGTAATTATTTGAATTTCTTATTTTCTATTTTCATTACATCTTCCAACATCTATATTTATTTGGATGCACGGACTTGTGCCCGGTAGGAGAAAGCAAATGATTCCAAAATCCCAACCACCCTACCCATGCATCCAGACTTGCAAGAAAATCGAAATGCCTCTTGGTGCTTTTCAGGTCAACCCTTAGTCTATTTAGATAGGGATCACGTTACGTATTGTGCAAATAAGGCGATCTAACACAAATAGACGTAAATAAAATAGGATAATATATTACATATTGATTATATTTACGTGATTCAATCGATGTGATCTACATGTACTTGGGAAGAACAACTAGAAATTCCATACATAGATAAGATTGAAAGGGTTGCACTTTTTTCCACTTTCTATTTTGCTAATACAATCCTTATATAGTGTTTAGACCATTTTATTCCTAGTATGCCCCACTTGTTTACATTATCAAATTATTAAAGTAAGGCCCAATTATTCCACTTTGTCTCTCTCTCCATCTCTCTCTCTCTCTATCTCTCTCTCCGCTTCGCTGCTCTTCTCTCGAATGTATCCATATTTGAGAAAGCCGAAATTAAAAGCGAAGCTTTAGGGATGAAGTACTCCCAAATGAGTAAACAATCTTCCCCCCTCCCCCCACCGATTGACCTCCCTAATTTTCATCACTACTAGGTCACTTGTAGTCATCGCAGCCTACCCTTGCTTGCCCGCCTCACTTTGTCGACACAGCCCTGCCTCCATTCGAGCCATACGATGTTGTTGACGACCTAGCACTTGGCCTCTAAGCTCGACAAGGCTGCCTAAGCCTCCTCCTTGCACCCAAGCCCCACCTTCTCTCTTCCGCTTTCTTGACATTGCGATAACGCCCCCACCGGGGCTCAATGGTAGCCATCAACCAAAAAACACAATTGTGCCTATTACTGGCCCCTTTTGACCTTAGATCGACCCAAATCCTAGGTCCAGTCGAGCCTTAGACATATGAGCTATAGCTTGGTTGACCTCAGATTTGGAATGTGAGGCTCAATTGTGCCGACAGACTTTGAGCTTGAAGATACCAAGGACAAACCATGATAATGCTAGCGAAGTCAGAGGCGAGGGTGTTGACCTTGGGCAAAGGTCTCTATCACAGTCCGCATATGTCGTTAAATCTATCTTAATTACTCTGGAAATCATTAATGCCTTCATAGAGCTCCTTAATCTCTTTATCCATTCTCCAAATGGAGTTGATATCAGTCCTCTAGCCAATTTATGGGTCATCCGGTACTCTGCGACCCAAATGACCCTCTCATCTTTGGATGGCACCACAAGAGAATTGGTCCATGGGATGCCATCTGAAAGCTTCTTCCTTATAAAGATAATTGTAAATTCACTCTTTTGAAAGTTAAATACCTCAGCACAAGAACCATATTAAGATTTATTTCCCATTTTCTTTTCCTTTTTCTTTTCTTTATATTTCATTTTTCTTTTTCCCTCTTTCCACGTTTCCCTTCTCCTTTAGTCGGTAAAATTACCATTTTGATTTTGAGCTTATTACATGATGACCAATTTAAACTTAAACTTTTCAAATTTGTCGATATATTCCTACATCTATGCAATAAATTTTAATAAAGTTTTTTCTACCAATTGCCACTGGAAATTGTTGACGTGATGGTCCAATCATTGTCAATCATCTTACATGATACAGCCAGTGATTTGACTTGTATAATTCTTGATGAGATGATGTCGTTTTGCATACTTTTTAATTTTTTTTTTTTTAACCTTTCCCTTTCTCTTTTTTCTTTTCTTTACTTTCTGCTCTACTGTTCATCTTCTTCCTAGAAAGCTAAGACCATCGAGTCGCTCCGTCTCCACAACACCACATTTCCCCCAAAAGATCTCGCTGGAACCCTAGCTATCCCGGCTAGTAGCAAAGAATCTTTTATTTATTTATTTATTTATTTATATTGGAGAGTATTGTTGAGTTTTTGCTCATTCAATGTCCTATAAAATGTTGTGCTCTATATTAGGTGACTCCCTGATCGGTCGTTGCAAAATCTATGCTTTGTGTTTTTTTTAATCCTTTTACTTAAGAGCATGAAACTATTGTTTCAAACTCCTCACTCTCTGCTATGAAGAATCCTACTATTTTTACCTCCGACTTTTTTAGTGCCTAGAATGTCGACCTTTTTCTTTCCCCCTTCAGCTAATGCAAGCGTCTTGTCGTCCTTCAACATTGTTGTTCATCGTTTCCTCTTCTTTTTTCAAATTTCTTTGTTTTAGCAAGTGGTGAAAGTTTGGTACGTGGTGAAAGTTTGGTACATGGCTTTCTTGACTCACAAATGCACCCTTCAAAGAGCTTTGTTTTTTTTTTTCTTTTGCTTGTTCTAAGTTTTAGATGGATCTTTAATTGCTTTCACGTTTTTCTCATTGCCACAAGTTGAGAACAAGAAGCACCGAAAATGATAAGAATGTCAAGATCAAAGCCCTTGGATCCCAACAACCCCAACCAAGCAGTTTTTACCCGGCCGAAACATTCTACCACCATGAACGATGAATAGGAGCTCTCTAAGGAAGAAGATGAACACTAGCACATAGAAAGAAAGAAAAGGAAAAAGGAAGAAAGAAAAGGGCAAAAACAGAAAAAACAGAAAAATATGCAAAACAATTTTGTTTCATTAAGAATTGTGCGTGTCAAATCATTGGCTGGGCAATGTAAAATGACCGTTGATTGTTGAATATAACGTCAGCAATTTCTAGTAGCAATTTGCTAGAAATATTACGTTGGAATTTCATACAAATGTTTAGGATTATTTGGAAATTTGAAGAGTTTAGGACTAATTAATCTCCGTACAATAGATTTAAAATTAATTCGGTAATTATTCCCATTTAGTCTTTGTTTGCTTTCCCACTTCTTTTCTCACACACAAACCCACCATGGACACTCATATAAGCCTTGTGACCCTTGAGCTACCGTTGTTTGGTGGAGTTTCCCTCTCTCTTTCTCTACTTCGACCCCAAATCTGGATAGCCCAAGGCTGAGCCGCCATTTCATGAGGAGGCGGTTACCTTGCACAAGCAAGCCAAAACTAATGCTTATTAGTCGAATGCAAGCCACATGACAATACTATGCCATGTATGTTGTCACGTGATAATTACAGATGTAAAGTAAAGAAATGTCAGGTGGGGAGCACATAGCTATCTCAGCTTTGCTATTTAACTAAATAAAATAAGTATTGTTAAAGGCACAAACTACTCGCTTATGAAATTGGTTTACAAACAAAGCGATAGAATTTTTTTTATGCTCGGATACATTGGAATAATTGATTTCTACCTATTAATAAGTTCTCCTCATCATGAGCATATAGTTATTCTTGGTATATTAAAGATAGTTAGATATATGATATCTATAAACAATTAATTAACCATAATGCATGCATGAATCTTTCTATAATCAGATTTAAACGGAACGCTACACTTGAAGAAATTGAAAAGGCTAGATCTATATGGCAATTATTTGCAACGAGTCCCCTCATTGTACAAGCAAACTTCAATGGAGGCCCAAAATTTGTCTTCCAGTCAGCTTGAAGGTACATGTAAAATAGAAGACAGTGCCTTGATATGTAAAGTTTGATGTTGAGAACCTTTTGTTAATCACAGGTGTGAATCTTGAGGAACTGGATCTTCGGTTGAACAATTTGATGAATGATGCTCTCATGGACATTACGAGGATAACATCTCTTAAGGCCTTATACATAAGTAATTGTGAATGGGATGCCCCTTCGAAGTTATTGGAAGGTACTTCTATAGAAAGGCTTTCGTTTATCATTATTAACTTATCATAGAAGCACATATAATTGTTTGACCATAAGTAAACCAATGTCATGCTTCAATGTGTTATGATGTCTGGATCCTTACAAGTTTATTTATTTATTTTTCAAACTTTTCCCTGATCTTTGAAGATTAAAGTTTAGTCCCCATGCTTTTAGTTTTCTACAACTTTTTGTGTGGGCCACTCTGAATAATAGTGTAACAACATAATAGATTCAAGGAGCCATAGCTCAGAATATTAAATACTGACACGACAGTATACCGGCGGAGGTCAAATATTATATAGGCATCATAACCAATTTAAATGCAAAAGTTAATCAAAAATCAATATCAAACAATATTTAAAGTTTACATATTAAACCACAATGGTGGTCAAACTTCGGGGATTGCAAGTGTCAATAAATTCAACAAAGCCATGAAGCCTAAGAAATTAAATGACACTAAAGCTCAAACAAAGCAACCTTAATGGACATACATGTTTACATTGATTTTTACTTTATCCTTTCTGCTTATTTTAAATGTTGCAGATCTTTCACTTTGACTTCTTCTTTTCTTCTATTTCAAAACACCCACAACATACACAACTGTGGAGATATAGTTTTTTGTATTATTTTTAAATTAAGTTATATTTTAGATTTTGATAGTATAGTAAAAACTAAATTATTTTGTACTTTTCACAAAGCAAAAAAAAAGACGCATATCATATGTTGTCTATGGTAATACTTCTTGATTAAATTACCTATATAAATGAAAGATAATAAGGGAGTCAATAACCTTAAGTTGTGAGTTGAGAGAGAGTGAAGAAACTATTGTTACCGAATGGTAATTAACTTATAAGACTTAAGTTATTCTTAATAACAGTGTCGTTGCAAAGTAATAAACTTTTTGAGAGAGAGAATCTGTTGCGTGCAAAATATGATAATAAGACATTATTTTATAAGTGGCTACTAGCTCCAAGGATGAAGGCACTAGGGTTAGGCAGCAATAGAATGGCCTATCTCAAAAAGGATAAGTGCATCATAAATTTTAAAACATATCACCAAAGTCCAATCAAATTTTCAAAATTATCAAATTGATGCATTGTGATTTGGCTAACTAGAAAAGCTGAAATGTTTGTTTTTATTACTTTCTTAACATGCGTAGTAATAATGTAGCGCGCACTAAGCTCCACATAAAAGAAAAAAAAAAGATTTTTAATTTTTTTAGGAGAGGAAAAAAAAATTAAAAAAAAGGAAAAATGATGAGAATTGCAAAAAAAAAAATTAAAAATCTAAAACCACCGACATAGCCCCTCAGGGCGGCCATATAAATTCTCTATCAAGAAAAAATTTTATAATACTAGTTAATCATGAAATTTATTCAATTTGAAATTAATCCTACAACATATATTGTTTAAATATATTATATTTATTGTTTCAAATTTAACTTATTTCATCACATGATTAAAATTAGTAAATAAGTTTTTATCTTTTGGGTTTGTCATTGAAGACATTATCTCTTATTTGGACAAATAAGTAGGCTTTCCCTTATCTATCTATTTTATATGTATATTGTTAAAGTTGGAGCTATGTTCACTCTTATGCTCAACATATGATACTTCACTTCGACTTAGAAGCATTGGCTTATTGATTTGTCATCAACAAGCTTTAATATTTATTGAGTTAAATATAAGTAAAAAGACAAAGCGCCTCATAAAAAATTTCCAACACTCATCTTTTTCAACCTTTATTACTCATTGATTAAGTATTTGAAAAAAAAAAGTGAGTAAAGATAATGTACCTTGAAATATTAAATTTAACCATCCGATTTAAGTTTACTCCACATATGCCACTTAACTAATATATGTGATTGTCTTGCGGCAAAAGTTTGCCTCATGGGATGCATTTGGCTATTAAGTTATAAATGATTGTTGATACCTAAATTTTGACTAAATATTTAGGTATAAATTGCATAAAATATTAGGAGCCAATTCGGCCCTAACAAAAAAGGATTTTCACATCTCCTCGGTATTAATATTATTTGCATCTACTGGGCTTTATTTTTATTTTATTTTCCCCTATGTTACCTTATTTCGGATAAATAAAAAATAGAAAATAATATTTTTTTAAAAAAAGGGGCTAGAAGGAGCTCGGGGGCTGGGCTGGTTGTTTTTTTTTTGTCTCCCTGCGCACGGGCCCGGACCTGGCTTACCCTAGATTCCCCCTCGGCCCAGCCCTCTCCCTGCCTTCTCTCTTCCTCCTCTATTGCATGGCACCGAGGACACTACGGAGCAGAAGTAGCTAAGGGTGGAGTAGGTAGGAGACGGTGCAAGAGAGAGGATGCACAGAGCTAGGCCTGCTGCGAAGTGGATAGTGAGGGAAAGTCGAAAAGTCTTCTTGGCCAAGAGAGGACCTGGTCGGCGTGCCAAGGACTAGCGGTCGGAGCACCTCCGTCGATCGGGCTCCTCGCCTATAAATAGGGGGCCACGAGCTCGATTGAAGGAGGAGGAGGAGGGAAATCCGAAAGAAGAGCATCTGTGAGGGGGACCGAGAGCAGTTGTCGAAGAAAGGGGGATCGGAGAGGTTGAAGCAGAGAGAGAAGTCGGCCAAGAGTGAAATCAGAGGAGATCCGAGCGAGAGGGCTTCAACCGACACCTCAACCATGTGCGAGCTCCGTCCCGCATGCTCGCCCAGCGGACGCTCTCGCGAGCCAAACCAGTGAGCCTTCCCCGACCATGTTCCGTGCCCTTTTTTGGGCATGTTGAGTCGGAGACCGCAGCCGTCTAGCTCACATGAGCTCCGGCCACTGGCCATCCCTTATGACGCCGTCACGAGTGTTCTAGTTTGTGTTGAAAGCACCGGCGCCGGTTCCGATCCCACTCAAGCCGAGAGTCCCCCGTTCTAGTTGCGCGTGCCACCCGCTCGACGAAATGTCTAAACCAGATCTAAGCTTATGCTGAGAGTGCTCGTCTCTGAGATTGTTGGTTTGTCGTGTCACCTTATCCTTGGCCATCACTACCGCCCTTTCTTGGTCGAGGCCAATGCGTGCAAGTGTCATTGGAGCATGGTTTACGGTTGGAGGGCGGACCCTTCTGGCAAAACATCGAGAAGGAGGAGCTCTCGATGAGGTCCAAGGAATAAGACAGTGCGGGTGCATGAGGGCTTTCCTTTTTAGTCCACGCACAGGCCGGGCCGGTCGCTGGACCAAGCTCAATAAATGAGCCCAGTCTGGTCGGGGCCTTAGTTGGCCTTGGCCCAGGTCGGGTTTGGATATCCGACCCGGGTTCGGTTGTTTATATTATAATATTATTTTATTATTTTAATATATTTAAAAGTATTTTTTAAAATATTAAAAAAATCGAAATTTTCTTTTTTTCCAAAAATTAGAAAAAAGCTTAAAAAAAGTTTCTCAATAATTTTCTCCAAAAAAAAAATTCATGAAAAATTCAAAAAAAAATCAAACTTCAAGATTTAAACAATATTAGATATCAAAAGGGTATTAGTTGATTAACTAGTGTAATCAAATTTATGATTTCCTTAATAGCGAATGCTACTTGAAAATGACTTACAATTTAAAAAATTGAACTAAAAGTTGCAAATTGTGGGCTTGAGAGAGCTTAGGCTAAGCTCAGATTTAGCAAGCCATTAGCCCTCGCGCCCCACAAGAGGGCACAAGGAGGTCGCGACATGATCAATTTATTACTCTCGAAATTCTAACTCTTTAGGATAAATATGCACATTGTAGATGAAGATAAAATATATTGAGATAACTTATTCATGTAATCTAAAATTTAAATTAGAAATAGAAATATGAAAATATGTCTTATTACATCAATGATATTCATATTTGGAAACATACCTTTTTCAGTGCAATCATAAATACAAATTTTATCTAGTTTTCTAAAATTAAAATAAAATGATTTGAATGGAAGCTTACTTTATATCTTATTTTACTTAATATTCTCTGACTTTAAATATTACAATAACATTAATTTCTTAAACATTTAGGAAATTTGACTTATTTCACACTTTGCAATTTATTTAGTTTTGCTTCCTCTAAAATTCACTTATCTGAAATATAGCTTATTCATAAGTTCTACTCAAATTTTGTTTTAATGGTTCAATTCAAATCAAATTTAACTAAAGGATAAGGAGAAAATGATCTCAAGTTTTGATTTGGTAATGACAATCACATTTAAAGAATACGATGTTAATAAGGAAATCCACATAATCTATCATAAAAATTATAATTAAATCGAATTTGTGAAGAAGCTATTGCTCTTATCTAATTATTTTTTTGTACATCTATTTAGTTACATTTTTTAGATTAAACTTTTCTTCCGTGTCTTATATGCCAATTTTTGTGTACAAAACAATTTATAATAGTGTAATCGATGTCACAAATCTATAATATACATATAAAGCTATCTTTTAAATATTGGTGTCCATTGCCTAAATTACTATCGTACACTTTCACAGTTACAATCCCATAATTTTAGGATAACTAAGGTTGAGAAAAAAGTCGGCATCTTCATTACCATTGCCCATCACTGCATCCGCCCACTGCGGCATTCAGACCCATCATGACACCATGAAGCTCAGTTGCTATTACCACCACTAGAGTCAAAATCACTGCTACAAGAGAACCATGCACGACCTTCGACATGAGCCATTATGACTTCAGATATGAAGTATGGCCTCATAGAGGGGAAGCGAGCTAGCAGTATGCATAGCGAGCTAGGACGACGGTGCAAATGGTAGTGGAGGATGGGGGGTGGCGATGGTGAGTTGCTGTGAAGGACATGGAAGTGGAAGGGTGGAGAAGAAGAAGAGAAAATAAAAAGGAGAAAGTTAGCACCATTAAAAATGTTGAGAGCAGATGCAAAATAATAATAATAATAATAATAATAATAATAACTAAAAGGAACAAGAAAAACAAATGATCTCACACTGCACTTAATGGAGGATCACATCGAATCCTTTTGGCAATAAAGTTTCAGAAACTACAATGAAATTAATCCTTAAATCTAGTATTAATATCAACTTTAGACTTGATTTCCGATTTGATTAAAATTTGTCAAACTCCAGAAGTAATTAAGTTTCTTCTTTTTTCGTTTTATTAATGTAGGGTAAAGAATAGGGGAAATGAAGCATTGTGCTGATGTGATTCAACTACAGAGCTCCATCTTATCAAAAAAATTTCTATTTAGTGATGATTCTCATAGTTGCTGCGTCTACTTCAGGCTTGTGCGGATTGAGGAATCTTGAAGAGCTGAATATTAATGAAAATGGATTGTGGGGTCCTCTTCCGTCGTGCTTTTGCAATATGACCTCACTCCGTGTGCTCAATGTCAAAAATAACAATTTTAGAGAGGTCATTCCTTCATGTCTGCTCTCTAATCTCAAGTCACTTGAATCTATTGACTTTTCTGGTAATGCTTTTGAAGGCTCATTTTCGCTTGCTTCCCTAGCCAATACTTCAAACCTTGAGGAATTGTACCTCCACGACAACCGGCATCGTCTGGAAGTAAATACAGAAGAACCCACTTGGTTTCCTTCATTTCAACTAAAGAAATTTATATTATCAAACTGTGTGCTCAACAAAGACACAAATGGCATAATTCCCAGCTTTTTGAAAGAACAGTATGCCTTGAGATGCCTTGAACTCAACGACAATGGAATGACAGGAAATTTCCCAAATTGGCTATTGGACAACAATGTGAACCTAACAACATTGGAACTCAACGACAACCATTTGTCAGGTGCTTTTTATTTGCCTTCCAATTTGAATCTTGTTAGCATGTGGTGGTTAGATGTGTCTGTTAATATTATTGACGGAGAGCTTCCATCTTGGATTGGTTCTATCCTCCCAAATTTGAGAATGTTCAACATGTCCAACAACTTACTGAAAGGTAGAATCCCTCCCTCAATGGGTAATATGAACCAACTGGAGTATTTGGACTTGTCAAATAATGGGCTCATGGGAGAGATATCGGAGACACTAGCTAAAAATTGTACGGAACTTGTTTTATTGAAACTATCAGGCAACAATTTGCAAGGCCAAATGCTACCGAGGAATTCTAACTTGGAATTATTGATAGTTTTGGATCTAGCTAGCAATAGTTTCACAGGAGACATATCACCTAGTATGATGAATAGCTCCTCCCTGCAAGTTTTGGATGTAAGTAATAATTCCCTATCTGGAACACTTCCCAATTGGATTGGAGGTTTTCAAGACTTACGAGTGCTTATGCTGTCAGGTAATTTATTGGGAGGCCCTTTACCATTGAGTTTCTGCAACATAAATTATCTCTTTCTTTTAGACCTTTCAAGTAACAACCTTGGGCCTAATATACTCTCCTGTGTCAATGCTACATATATGAGGTCTTTGCATTTAGCAAATGACACACTCACCGGGCATTTTCCTGAGTTTCTTCTCAAAGGTTCATCGATTGTCACATTGGATCTAAGACACAATGCATTGTCAGGTGAGGTCCCTAACTGGATCGGTTCACTTCGGAACCTAAAGTTTCTTTTGCTACAAGGAAATAATTTTGAAGGTTTAATCCCTCCGGATCTATGTATGTTGAAAAATATGAGCATATTGGATCTGTCCAATAATAATCTTTTTGGACAAATCCCTTCTTGTTTGAAAGATGTGAGATTTGGAAACGATGAGCCAACTACAAACTTCTATGGTGACTTCAGCATTTATTATTTAAAAGAGGGAGATTTGTTGAAATTAGAAGAAGTAAAGTTCATTACTAAGAGGAGGCTGGAATCGTATAAAGGTAACATTCTAAAACTCATGTCGGGAATGGATCTCTCACGGAACAATTTGAGAGGCTTTATTCCTCCGATGGTCGGCTACTTGAGTGAACTTCGAGCATTGAACTTGTCACACAATCATTTGACAGGACCAATCCCAAAAACATTTTCCAATTTAAAGAACATAGAGAGCTTGGACTTGTCCTACAACAACTTAACTGGTCCCATCCCTCCACAACTAACAGAGCTCTACACTCTGTCGGATTTTAAATTGGCTTATAACAACTTATCAGGCAAGATACCGGACCGAAAAAATCAATTTGGAACTTTTGGTGAAGAAAGTTATGAAGGTAATCCTCTTCTTTATGGACCACCATTAACAAGAAGTGACGGATCAAATTTGGGACATGGGACACCACCATTTGTTAATCATACTAGGGAGGATGACTCTTGGAGAGAAGCCTTCTTGTGGAGCTTTGCAGGATCATATGTGGTAGCGTTCTTTGGGGTGGTTCTTTTTCTCTATGTAAACTCATATTACCAGTTCGTTTTGGTCGAGCTTGTTCGTAAACTTATACCATCGTTTCCCTGAGTTGATAATATTCTTCTAAGCATTTTATGATGGAAAAATACAATGAAACGATGGAAAACTTTTGTTTTATAGGATTATGAGCATTTAAATCTTGACTGCATTTGAATGGTTGACTCTCATAGCGTTCCTATTGGATTCCTTGTCCTATTAATTTGAATATTAAGATATTTGACTTTTTTCAGAATTTAATATTCATTAAATTGTATCACATATACACATTAGGAACATTTGCATTGCTAGTATTAAAAAAATTAACTAAAATTAAAATTAAAGTTAAAATTTTTTTTTTTAAAAAGGAAAAAAGGAGAACGAAAAAAGCCGGGCTGGGTTTAGGCTGGCCTGGCCTCCTTTTTCCTTTCCCTTCCTTCTCTTCACCTGGGCCAACCCTTGTCCTTTCCTCCTTGCCCCTCTCTCCACGTGTGCGACAAAAGAGCACGGAGGAAGGACGAGACGGAGAGGGAACACGACAGAGTGAGGACATCATGTGCGACACTAAGGACGGACGTTCGGTCGAGGCAGCTGGCAAGGCGAGAATCCACGTGCATCCAGCCGCCGTCTCTGAGCCAGGTAAGGATCCCCACGCCTGAACCTAATTCCGCAGACCTCTTTACCTTGCTTGATCTGTCCTATCTTGAGTGAGGTGAGTGTCGACTCCATTTCTTTATCTCTTGCTCATGCTAGACCTGAATGAGTTGGTTTTTGTTGAATTCAAACGTTGAATGTTGATTTCTTTTGAGTTTAGGCGTGCGCTTGAGCTCCGAACTGGTTAATGTTTTCTTCCCCACTCGTTGCTCACGATGTGTTCGCTGGAATGCCCCAACCAAGTTAGCGTACTGTTCATTCCGTTTCTGGGTTCATTGTTTTTTGGAGTCTTATGTTCCAATGCCATGTGAGAGCTATGCTGGAGCAGAAATAACATTGCTGATCACTCATGAAACATATGAGTCTATTTCTACATGTTTCTCTTTTCTCAATGTCCTCCGGTTTTTGTCATGCATTTTTGGTGTGTTCTGAGTTTGTCTCGGGGTAAGCCGAGTGGGAAGAAGACGTAAGAAGGCTTTAGGGAATAGAGAAGGGAATTGGGCTCATTTGGACTAAAATAGCAAAAAAGACGTAAGGGTATTTTGAGTGAGTCTGGGCTTAGTTCCGTTATAAGATTAGTACGTTGTTTGGGTTTGAGCTGAAGCGAAGAGAGTGAGGCGCAACTCTGGTGATGGCCTGTTTGGGTTTAGTCTGTTCTAATAGAAACTTTGGTGGGCTATTGGTGATTTGGGCTTAACTTTCTTTTAGATCGGGCTTGAGTTATTGAAAATGGATTTAGTGTCAAAGCCTAAACGGCGCCCAAAGCCCGGTTCGAGTCCCTATTTTCTGGGTTTTTTAGTAAAAAAAAAAAATTCACAAAAAATTTAAAATAGAGATGGAAAATTCGAAAATTCCTGAAGAAATCCACAATTATAAAAAAAATAAAATTAGAATTCCTCAAAAAAAAAAATTTGAAAATAGTCTTCTTGGGTGATTTTCCTTTTAAAAAAAAGTGAAAGCCTATTAACTCTGAAATTTTGCTCAAAATTAAACAATTGTTTCACTCTAAGTTTCGATTGTTCTTAAAAATAAATGCCCTTTGATGTAAAGAAAATTAATTAATGAACTAGGAGCATTATAATATCTGAGACCTTGAGCCCGTCAATCGAAATATTGACCAACAGAAGCCCTAGTGCCCGTCAATGCGAACGTCTCGATTTGATTTTCAATGATAGAGGAGCTCCCTTGTTGCTCTATTGAAAAAATGCTCTCGGAAGTTCATCGGGATCGTCATCTCTCCGGGACGAGCATCTCCATAAAAAGGTAAAACAAACGAGCAATAGAGGATCGGAGATAGGGGATTTGGTCTCTCTGTCGGATTGAATTCAAGAGCTCCAGCGATTTCTCCCATTTCCATCGTTGTCATCTCCATCTCCTTCCAATTGGAGCTCTCGCGTGACGGCTCCCCTCCCGTCAACTTCATCGTCTCTACCTCATCGGCATCTGGCCATTCACCCACGAACCGATAGAAGAAGACTAAGACTCGATCTGGTGGCTCTCTTCTTTATGGAGCCACCGACGATGGAGGTCCATCTCTCTCTCTCTCTCTCTCCTCCTGCATTCCATTCGGCCAAAACTCTCGGCTTCTTCCTCACTCCGCCGCTGTTCCTCCCTCCAGTTTGAGATACTACTCAGCTCATAACTGGAAGCTCACCTCCAGTTCATCGAGAGCGCCGCCTCAGGCTTACTATCCTCTCTTATGCTCTGTTTCCATGTCGCCAACCAGAATTTGTCAAATCGTAATGTTCCCCTTGTCGAGCGGATTCGAGACTATCTTTTCTAATTTGGATCAAGCTGGTCCAGATTTTCGAGAAAACGAAGCCGAGCCCCACTCCTCTCTTCAGCTCGTTTGAGAATCCATTTTTCTGGAGATCTTGGTTCTATCGTCTGTAGCTCCTCTTCATTGCTCCATCAACATATAGCTCTATTTCCCGTCCAAGGACACCAGTTTTTCTTGGTTTGGTGCATCTCATTTATCCCAGGGGCTGGTTTTGCCTCTGTTCCACGGATCATTTTGTCAAACCAAAACGACCCGACGATGCCGAGTTTTAATCACTGTCCACACCAGTCTGAAAACACCATCCGGCATCCTCATGCCACTCACCCAAATTGCTTCCTGTTTACTTAATCAGACCTGTTTAGATTGCTGAATTAATAGTTACTAATCCATCGCCTTCGAAGTCCAAAATCAGAGCCATCTTCCATTACAAACCCAATGACAACATCTCTAGCCCAATGCTGTCTCGTGCTCTCGTGCCTGTAACTTGAAGCGCTTCTGGATGCCGGGCACATTCTCACATGAGGCTTCTTATCCAAGAACAATCAGCTCCTGGTGAAATTAGACGATTAACAACCGGGTTACTCTTGTTTGATTAAACTTTAGAATCGTTTTGGACTCATTCTCCATCCATCTCTTGACTTTTTATTTTGCTCTGCTTTTTTTTTTTTTTGTGTGTGGGCACTAGCTGATAATCCTCACTGGCCTTGAGGTATACTCCATTCGGCATCTGAACTGATATTTGGCAGCAAATTTGGAGAAATAGTCTTTCTCGTAGTTTCTTGATTGTCTGCAATTTGTTAGGTTCACTCAAGGTCTTGGAGTTAGCTTGCTCATAAGAAGTTCTATACTGGAGCGATTAATTACTTCGTGGGCTTGCATGTGATGTCATGGTGTTATCGCATTGCTTGTCACTTTTTGGTAGAGTTGGCAAAATGACCAATTGAAAAATAAGTCATAAATGCTCTATCCCAAATTTAAATATAACCTATTAATAGCTCAACTAAGAGCCACTGTTACTTTTTAATTTTCATGACATCCTACTACCTATTTATCTCCATCATCAGCGCCTTTGCTCTTGGTGGATGCCGTCGCCTTCACCACCGCAGTCTCGCCTGCTTGTCACCATCCACCGCCCCAACTGTGTCGCGCTCGCCATCGTCTCTTCAAGGTTCTACCGCCTCAATGGGCAGCTCGGTTGTTGCAGCTCCTCCGCAGCTATGGAGGTGAGAGACTTGGGGAAGGAATTAAGGAAGGGGCTAGGGTTGAGGGATTTTACGGAGAGGGAATCGGAGGTGCCCCAAGAATGCTGGCACAGCCCCCACCAACTACGACGGCGCGTGCGTCACGTCGCTTTTACCCTTTCAGCCCATCTTCCCCCCCCCCGCGCTCCCCTCTCTCTCATGGCCTCCCGAAAGTCCCTACTTTTCTACTTTTCTCCGGCGGAGAGGCGCGTTCTTGATCCGACGCGCCGCGGGAAAGAATGAGAGAGAGGATGTTCGGATGCGAGTGCCTATCTTGGAACGAAGCCGCCAGCCGCCCTCCTCCTCAGCTCGAGCCCTTCTCTCTGCCCGTTTTGCTTCGTTTTGGTAAAACCCAAGGCCGAGATTGTTGTTCCTCATTCGTGCTTGTGCTGAATGTGATTGGGTCGCCGCCTATTGATTTCCAGTCCTGATTGTTGAGTCTTTGTAGATTACAATGTGAGCTCGAGTCTTGAATGAGTCCAGGCTCCTCCCCAAGTTAATGCCCGCTGGATGTTCAACAAAATGTCTCAGCCAAACCCTCTGGTCATGATTGGCGATGTAGGTATAAAGTCGGTCGTGGCGCTCGCTAATAGTGTTGGGCGTTAGACATCAAGGTCAATAAAAAAAGGTTCCGGCAGCAGATTGTCTTTGAAGAACGGGCGCGTTCTCTCGGCAAGAACAGCAGGCTCTCGGTGAAGAAAGAGGTGAATGGGAAAGAAATAAAAAATAGTAAAAGAAAACAAAAGAAAATATTTTTAAAAAGGGCTGGATGATAGGCTATGCAGAGACATTCGGGAGAAGCGGGGTTGGAGTTGTGCGCGAGGCTTTTGCTTAGGAGACCTTGGGCTTAGTTCTGCCGAGCAGGGAGTGGGGTTGGTCAGGTTTTAGGGTTTTTTTTTTTTTTTTTAATTTTTTATTGTTTAATTAAATTTTTAAATTCGATATGAAATTTTTATCTAAAAGTAATATATACATATAAAAGGTTTACAGTGGGTTAAATGGGTTTTCCCATAGTATATTAACTATTAACATGATTTGGTAATACAAGTCGATAAATTTACATTACATGAATATATGTTAAAACGGGTTAAATAAATCAGTATAGATCAGATCATTTTCGATTCAATCCAAACTTGATTCGACCCACTTTTTTGACAACCTTACTTTTTGGTAATAGTTTATGAGAGTGAATCATTAGACTTCATATAAGACGGTAATTGAAGACTTTGAATGCCGATTTTGTTGTGAATTTCATCATGGAATTGTGCAGAAATAATCATAAACACTTGCAGTCCAAATTTAAATTGCATTGTTCGTAAACAAAATTGATTGAGCCCAATGAAGCCCGATTATGTCCCGGGATGTTAATTGTGTGTGCATGATTGATTTGATACATGTTTTAATTGTAAAAACTAGTGAAAGGAGAGGGATATTAAGGTAAACATCATGCTGCTACCCATAACTAGTATTGTGCCTATTATTGTGATTTTCACTCGATCCACGTGTTTACTATAACGGATGATTTGCCCAATTCACTTCGCAATCAATAAGGCCCATAACTCTCTATTAAATTTCTATTCTTTTTTTTTTTGTCAGTCCTACACTAATCCTATTCTAACACTCACTCTCAGACTTTTGCCCTGCCTCCTTGCAGGGCGTGGGAGTCGAAACCCACTCCTGGAACGAAATCTTCCGCACCCCCAATCCCCCCTGAGAAGTTGGGGATTTTTTAAATTTCTATTCCAATAGCACAAAATCATTGCTTAAAGAAAATTCTCACATATGGATTGGTATTAGAGATATTCCTGAAGAGTAGGTTAGTATAACCCAATCTAAAAATTTTCACAAACTCGACTTGAGTAAACCTTCTCAAAACTTGATCCATGTGGACTGAGCAATGTTAGTAGCATTAAATCTTTTGAAGGGGGAGGATTACCAAGAAAAAAAATTCCAAAATGACCTTTTGTAGTTGAATATGATTCAAATTCAAAAAGTCAGCGATTCAAGTTTTCCGTATTTGTGGTGCCTTGTTTCGAGACCCCAGCAAACCAGACCAACAAATTGATTATATTTGCCTTCAACCCATCTAAATTAAATATTTTAGCCCTGTACCACATTTAATGAATCGGATATCTTAATCAAACTAATGACGATGTATGTGGCATATGGTGTAACAATACGCTATCGTGCAAAATCAAATTCCTCGTGTGTATGCATGATTGTCCAAACATGATACTATCTTGATCACTTCAATAGAATAAATATAACCGACATTGCCTAAGAGATGTATTGATGATGGAACTCTCAAAAAATCGACGGTATGTCACGATGGAAAACATGGTTTGTTTGCCTAGAAGTGTTGCATCCCAATCATGATGTTAAGTATGCACAAGATAAAAGCATCCCCCACCAAATAAACAGTAGATGACTCAAAACAAGGTATATGCTCTTTTAGAAAGCCCCAATCCCTACTCTCTCCAGTGCTCCATTTGCATTCACCTTCTCTCTCTTGCGAAACAAATCTGGTGTACATAAACTCAAGGCAAGAGGCAAGATCTCAAAACGTATGGGAGCAGGCGGACAATCAAAGCTTAAGGCCTTAGAGAATGACCGAGTTGGGCTGGCATCATGCATGATGGTTCTCAACCAGCAAGTAATGAATCAATAATCATATCTTAGGGCCGATCCATCAACTAATAACCATGCAAATCACACTAGAATGCTCTCAAATTAACTGATGATGTAAGTAAATCAATACTAAAAGTCACTTGAGCAAACATCGAACACCTGATGAACATGAAATTCGAAGTGCTCGAGAAAAAATACTCAACAAATCATTGGTGAGGAGTATAGAGTGAGATGTTCATTTTAAACATTATCAGAGACAAAATCGACGAATATGAGGACCGGCATGCACTGAAAGATGCGAGGTGGAAACCAAAATAGAGCATAGGAGAGGGATACGTTGCCAAAGCCGTCCCTGGTCGAGATTGATGATCGCTCGAAGGAGAGAGATCATAATCGACAGTAACGCTGAGACCTAGAACCGTCAAAGGGAGGAATAGACCTAGATTCTGTACTTCAGCGGCAATGGTTATGAAATAGGGGCGAATGGAACCTCTTCACAACAGCGAAACTGTTTGCGATCGGTGGTGGAATTGCTGATATCTTTGCGTCTGTGCTCTCTGCGATGACTGCGTGCATTGGCGGCCAGCGATGGACGATCGGCGGTGGCTACCGGTGGCCTGAGGGCGATGGAGAGGGAATCGCCACGAGAAGCTATTGCCACGAGAAGCTCCTGAACCCCAAGAGGAGTTGGACTAGCTTAATGGGCCTAAAGGATTTAATGGGTTTGATCTATGGGCCAAGGCATCCTCTCATGATGGGCTTGATTTGGCCCAGGCTGTGCAAATTGGACAAAGCCCTTTCAATTATGACCGAATTAGAGCCTTTTTTAATTATTTTCTCTCTTTTTTATTATATATTTTCTCTGAAAGGAAGCAATACTTTTTTGAAGGTCCAATCCCTCCACGGGTGTGTTACCTCCAAGATATGACCATAGTGGATATCTCGTATAATTGTCTTTCATGAAAAATTCCATTTTGTTCAAAAGAGTTTGACATTCGAAAGTCATTGGATGTCCAAAAGTGTATTCAATACTAAGATTTAAGATAGAAGAAGATTGGCTACCATACTAGTATAGCACCGAATTCCTCACGACACTTCGAATATAGTGATGGCTTCTTTTCGTGTTGCTTGGACGGATGAACTCAAAAAAGTGAAGTTCATCTCACACATGCACTGGTACTTGCAAGAGAGATTGTTGAGCAATATGCAAGTAATAGTTTATATTATATATCAAATAATCATTTGAACGATTATATAATAAAAATAATTTTTGCAGAGCGTTCATTTTTTATGTTATTTTATTGCTTATTCGCATAATTATGTACATAAGATAGAAACTTGAATTTGTAAAAATAAGTTTTAAGATTAAATAGGGCGTGTAGGATATTATTATTATTATATGCTATAGGATTATGCTATTTTTGGTGAACTAAACATGTTAATGGCAAAAATAACACCTCTAAGAATGTTTACGTGCCATGGGTGTTCCATGTCCCGGCCCTATTTTAAAGTTCTCTCAAGTGTTTGTTCGAAGGAAAGCTTAACGAATAATAACTACTCCCAGAACCATAGCAAGTCCAAGGTAGTGGGGATTTTTAAGCCTTAACGTAAAGTGCATAAATAATTAAATCTACAGCTAATGGGCTTGAGGAGTGTCCTGAAAACAGCCCAAAGCCCAGGAAAGCATGAAGTTTTTTGGGTAAAGAATGACGTGGTGGGTTCCTCATTTAAGAAGGTCATTAGGGCTTCAATAAGCTTTTGAAATTTGGATTTGTCGGCTCCATAACTCCAGTTACATCACAATTTATGGCACGTCAAAGCAATCAGCAAATGTTCGTTTTGATCCGCTTTTGGATTTTTTTTTTCTAATTTAAATGATCAAAATTCTAGAAAAGTTATTACGGATGTATCATGTCCTCTCAACTTCCTGTAGACCTAAATCCACCCTATTTAGTAAAAAGAGATAAAAATTACCTTAATCATCTCACTAAAGTTTAAAGTGGCGGACTGTAAAGTTATTCACTTTCCTCCTTTTTCTTTATTTCTTCTATTTTTATGCAGGACTAAGTTGTCAAAATTAAGAATATCATGGGTTTGTTTTCTTAAAAATTTTAAGTGGGTATTAACATGCATATTTAAAAATCACTAAATTTTTCTTTTTAAATTTTTCCACTGTATATGCTAGTTTTCTCAAAGAGAGAATTTTCTAGAAAACCTAGTTCTTTTTCACGTTGTTGAGCAAACTTATGAATTGATTATCAAGAAAAATGCAAATAAAAATTGAACATCACCAACTATTCAAGACAATCAAATACTCATAAAACTTTCATTTTTATTTCGCATATTACCACCAAATTCTTTCTTGTTAGTTATCTTTCATATTGACATAATGAGATGAGTGGATGAAATAAAAAGAAACCCTCTTAAAGACTTGTCGTAATAAGATCACTATTACATTTCCTAATACGGAAATTAAAAGAATGAAAATTAATTTTAGATATTTGCATAAATAAATTAAAATGATGGTTGAATTTAATTCATTTTGAATTGACATAAAGAAGAACAACAAGGACAAGAAGACAGAGGAGGAAGTAATTCCACAGCCAATCAAAAAGTCCCAAAACCTAACCCAACTTCTCGATTTTGATAATTCAAAAAGAAAAGAAGAAGTTACGATTTTCGTAATAGTGGAGCGTGCTTCAATCAAACACGAGAAGCAGTGAACTCACTGAAAGGCAGAGAATTAAGAATGGGATTGTCATAGTATCCTTTCTTTTTCTTTTTTTGAAAATTGAAGGAAATGCATGAAATAATGTTTGCAGCCCGGAAAGAGCTTTATCAGTTCCATCATGCCTTACAAAAAAAATTGAATCAACGTGGACTTACTATTAAGTCTTTCATCCTTAGTTTAGCTAAAGAAATGATATCAACTACCGAGCTGGATGAAGCTATTGCGGCCATTGTTAAGCTCGATGGGACTCGATTGGCTGTGATTGTGAGCTTGAAGAATCTTGGAAGCTAGAGTGCCTATGGCTGAGTTTGACGAAACTCGAGCAGCCACGGCCCATGGCTAGGAGCTTAACAAATCTCAAGCGACCACGCCCGCGAGCTCGATGAAGCTCGAATGGTGGGCTGTGAGCTTAAAGAAGCCCGGAAGCTGAAGTGGCAATGGTTGCAAGCTGCCGAAATTGGAGCATAAACGGGCAAAATCTTGAAAAAGCTTGGAAGTTGGTGGTTATGGCCAAGCTTGGCGAGACTCGTGAGACAAGCTTTTGCCCCCTTTTTCTTTTCCCACACAAGTTTTTAGCTTTTTTTATTGGTTTTAATGCTTGTACTTTTTTCATTTATCCTACTTTTATTTTTTAAAACTAATCTTGTTATCCTTTTTTCTTTTTAATTTTTTTTTTGATATGACGCTTGGTGGACACCATGTTTTCTTAGGAAAGTAATAGAAAGAAAATCACGTTAGTGAAATGGGATGAAGTTAATCGAGGGATTTGATTACGCCAATTCAATAAATTTTAAGCTTTAATTGCATTTTTTGAAGGTGTAAGAACTTAATTGCACTTTTGTTACAAATTTAAGATTTTTAGTGCATTTATTCCTATTTGTAGATTAGATTTCCAATTACATTTGCACAAGGATTCGAAACATACATAATCAACGCCTTCTAACTAATAAAATTAAGTGATTCAACATAGGATCCAAACAATATAACAATCACATTTATTGAGTGCAATTGATTTGCACATCACACAATAAACTAAATAGATTTCCACGTACACTCTTGTGTCCACCGTTATTATTCAACGTTCAATTTCCACAAAAAACTTGGTTGATTTTGTGTCACAGTGATTGAATCAGCTGTGGTGCCTGCCTTCTTCTCTGTCATTGTCGAGTCTTTAATTCTCAACTAACTTGAAGAATGGTTTGCATACTTTTATTTGGAAAGTTTCTGGGTCATGACAAGATTGAATGACCGTGTGGGAGGGAAAGGTATGACGCGTCATTGACTTGAAGAGGTCCCCACTAGAAAATTAAGTGTCCTCCGTTAGTACTAAACATGTGCACGTGGACTTGGACGGTGTTGACATTGGAGGTAAGCGGAAGCTGAATTGGAAGTTGTTTAAAAAGATTCCTATAACACTAATAAAATATCTGTGTATCCCCTGCGTTCACCTGGGTTGGATTGCGGCTTTATAATATAGTTTTCTTTAATATCGAAGATGAAGAAACATGGCGTCTTTATTATAAGTTGAATCTCACTTGTAAAACACATTTTTTAGGGACATCAATCTTAAATAAGTAATTCAGATTTTTATTTAACTAACGTAAAAGTTGATGTTTTGTAAGTAGAACGAAAGGAA
Source organism: Eucalyptus pauciflora (assembly GCA_007663325.1). Taxonomy (NCBI): domain Eukaryota; kingdom Viridiplantae; phylum Streptophyta; class Magnoliopsida; order Myrtales; family Myrtaceae; genus Eucalyptus; species Eucalyptus pauciflora. The sequence goes on along the minus strand of VMYD01000328.1, from coordinate 8,347 downwards.
ATGGAAGAGAACTGAGTTTTGGGACGACATGATTCCCAGTCACAAAACTCCGTTCATCCAAATTTTCTATTATCCTATAGATTTGAATATGAGCATTAGATTCTCTTTTTGTTGGGAACTGAAAAGGAAAGTTTAGAGCAGCGAGGGCCCAAAGGTGGGGTGACACCGTGACAGCCCCTGTTATCCCCTTCCCGACTCCATTGTTGGAAATGACGTGTTCACGAGCAATTAATTATGCGTTAGTACTCACTTAAACACTATCACATTAAACATAATACATGCGTATTATATAATATCGATATTTAAAAATGATAAAAAAAAAAAAAAAAGAGTGACGATGCTTCACTAAGTCTAGCCTTTTATGCCTTAGGACTTCCCCAATTGGTTGCTTATACTTCTCACTTTGGAGAAATAGATGGGTCATGAAGACATCGATTTCTTTAAAGTTCGATAATTCACTTATCTAAAGTAGACTCTGGCAAAAAATCTACTAATCTTGTCAACAAAGTTAAAAAACGAGCTAAAATCCTTAGAGTTGATCTGAACCTGAGATTGTTTACACGTGCTGACATGGGGAATCAGGCTAGTGTGATGTACCTAAATCACACATATTTGCTACTTCATTACTGCTAGAACCATTACTCAGAATTGCAGTGTAAAATTGGAAAAAATACTTAGAATTTCATCTACAAACATATATTATTCTTCTTTCGATGAAGAAGTCCAGATAATAACTACTTTGCTTACATTGCTTGTAACAACTTCCGACAAGTACACTTAGAAATGGTTAGTATTAAGGGCTAATAATATCCATGCCACATTTGGCCTAAACTAATTTTCATGTAACAAATAATTTCAAATTGCTATACTTGTGCCATATTTATCCTAAATTAATATTTGCGTCATAAAAAATCCTAGATTTTACACTTGTATTACATATACCTCAAAATGGTACACTCATACTATATTTACCTCAAATTGTGGTCAATTTGGGATTTTTGGAGTGTATGTGACATGGGTTTGCTAGTTTAGGATTTTTTCGTAACATGAAAATTAAATAGGATAAATGTGACACAGATATATTAGTTTGAAAATTTTGGTAATATTAACTTGGATAATAATAATGAAGTTACAAGAGTGATAATTGTTGCTTTGGCTATGATGGGGTTCAACTCAATCAGGTTGTGAGCTATGATCACATGAGCCCTTATCATATCCGTTGTCAAGATGTTATTTTCATTGTACTTGTTTCATTGCATCGGATTTTGGATGGAAAAGGAAAAGAGAAAAACAAATCACGATTCAAATGTTAGTTGCATTGTAATTGTTTCTTTTCATAAAACTGGGGAACAATAGTATGATGGTCGATCAGTCAATTTTGAAAAATTTAATTGGTGCCTACACTGAACATAGACTTCCTTACTTGAGAAATATCACCGCATTGAACATATTTGAAGAGTATATACTTGTAGAGCACATGTTGTGTCCATAGCGAAAGGGGACCCCAATAGACTAAAATAAAAACTTGAAAAAGAAGAAAAAAGAATGCTATATTTTTGCTTAAAATTGTCCAAAATCCGGCATTGACACTTATGATGGTTGGGCCGGTGATGACTGGGCCGCTATGTAGGCATCTTCAGGCAAGTGTTGCTCTAGAGAACTTGATTAGATTTTCACTTAAAGGTTTAAACTACATTGAATTCAAATTGAAAAGATTAAGATTGAATTCAAATTTATATAATAGGTTTAGAACTGGAAATGTAATTTTTCACCAATTTTTTTTTTGCACATTGGACCCGGAATATGTAAAGCAATACTTTTTACTAATAAATCAGTGAGTCCTTTGTCCAAAAATAAAATAAAATAAAATTAGGTGAGTCCACGTATGACTTGCACAATGCAATAAGTACTTTTCCACAGTGATTATTGAACATTTAATTTCCACAAAAAATTTGATTGGTCCTATAATCATGATTGAATCAACTGTGGTCCTTGCCTTCATCTCTATCATCTTCATGTTCTTCATTGTCAACATAATTGAAATGGTTTGCATACTTTTTCTAGGAAAAACTTCGGGGTCTCGGCAAAACGTAAGGACCACTAGGGATGAAAAGATATGTCGCATCTTTACAAAAAGTGGAAGGAACAAGAACTCCGTTGTGTCTCTCTTTCCATCAACTCAATTTAGAACTTAAAGAAAATTAGACGTGAATTTGCCCCAAAAAATAAGGAAGGAAGGAAACTTCCTGCCAGTCCTTTTCCATCCACTCATAGGATGACCGCCAAAAGGGGGAGAATCATTTGACTCTTGAAAGGACAGTAATACTAATACCCAATTAAATTAATGGATTACGAAAACCATTTTATAATACAGAAATTGCTCTGAAAGTAATTGCACATCATTAATACATGACGATCTTTCTATATAGACATCTATCAGTATTCAAATTATTTTGGAAAAAACTTAGTATTGGCATAATGATGTATAAAATCTCTTATATATATGATTATAGATATTATACGTTCCACAAACTAGTATTTGTGCATCTAAACCACTCATATTTATGTTACTTAACCACTAATAGACCCGTTACTCAAAATTGCAGGGCAATATTTGAAAAATAGTTAGAATTCTATTTACAAATATATGATTCTTCTTTTAATAAAGAGGCCCACCTAAATAGATAATAATTGTGTCACTTATATAGCATATAACAACTTCTGGGTGACAAGTATAGTCAGAAATAGTTTGTACTGAATAAGCTAGAAGAGTGATGATCGTTGTGTTGGCTCTTATTTTCCTTTCAATGCGTCCAAACATATATCCCTTTAATTGATATTTCTTGCCAAAAAATACCTGTACTGAAAATTTAACAAAATCAAGTTTTTAGTTATTTTTCTCATCTATTATGCAAAGCGACATCTGCATGCGTCCTTTTCTTTTTATAATGGTGAAATCACTGATTTATTAATCATTTTTTTTCATTTTTTGCAATATTAATTTTATAATCTTAATTTTTCTATATTAGAAAAGTTATGGGTCAAGTCAATGGCGATATTTACAGTTCCGTGGCCAGTGGCCTAGCAGATTGGAGTTTCCCCATTGAGGCCATATGATTGGAAGACCACGCAATAAACATAATAGATTTTCAAGTACTTTTTGGCATTCACGGTTGTTATTGAACATTCAACTCCCAGAACTTGATTGGTTCTATTTTAGCGATCGAAACTAGTATGGTGCCTGCCTTCTTGCCTGTCATTTTCATGTCGTTCATTCACGGCATGATTGAAATGATTTGCGTACTTTTTCTAGGAAAACTTCTGGGCCACGGCAAGCTTTAAGAACCACAAGGAAAAAAAAGATGGGTCGCATCTTTACAACGAGTGGAAGGAACAAGAACTTCATCATATCTCTGTTCCCATCAACTCAATTTAGACCTTCAAGGAAATGAGTAGTGAATTTACCCCAAAAAAAAAAAAAAAGAGAGGAAAGAAAAAGGATGGAAAGAAACTTCCAACCGTATCTCTCGTTTCTCTTTCCATCAAGTCATAGAATGACCGCCAAAGAGGGGAAGAATCATTCGGTGACTCTCAAAAGCACAGTAATGCCCAATTCATTTAATGGATGAATTACTAAATTACGAAAATCCAAATTTGTACCAGAGAAACTGCTCTAAAAGCAATTGCACATCATTAACACATGACAACCTTCTATATAGACATTATCAGTATTTAAATTATTTTAGAAAAGCTCAGTATCGGCCTAATGATATATGAACTCTCTTATACATAATTATAGAGACTATATGTTCCAAACTTAATATATTGCAAACCTTTTTTTCAGACATAAAAGATAATACATATTGCAAACCTTTTAATCGATGCATTATATCAAGTTTCTTCATCTTCAATATTAAAAGATTGCATTTTTTATTGGTGAACATATACAATTAAATAATTAGTTATTATTCAACATATATATATTTATATATGAATCGGCAAATGGCCTGTTTATATATTAATAAGTTAATTGATCAAAATATGTTTTCTTAGGAATATCATTGTTAAGTAAGTAATTGAACATTTTATCTAATTAATGGGAAAGTCGATGGTTTGCGAGTGATATGAAAGGAAGCGGAAGGCAATGGAGCTTTGTGATGATGTGATGACTCACAGCCACAAAGCATTGAATATGAATCTAATCGAAACAACTACGGTGCCTGCCTTCATGTCTATCATTTTCATGTCCTTCATCCTCGACATGATTGAAATGATTTGCACACTTTTTCTTGGAAAACTTCTGGGTCACGGCAAGCTTTAAGAACCACACGGAAGAAAAAAATGGGTCGCATCTTTTGGTTGCGACCTGTTTGCCCCTTTCTGACGCCATGGCTGAAAATAACATTTGCTCACGAGTGATTAATTATGCCTTAGTACTCACTAAAGCACTACCGCATTAACACAAAATACATACAGGAAAAAAGAAAAGAAAAGCGAGTTAAATGATGTTGATATTTAACATAGATAACGCCTTTGGACTTCACCAGCAGTTTGCTCATTTGTATTACTTTTCACTTTTGAGAAACAAATGATTCATGAAGTAGTCGATGTTCTTTATGATAGAAAGTCTGCTTATCTAATGTAAACTCCGGCAAAAAGATCTGCTTATATTGCGATCAAAGTAAGAAACGAGATAAAATCCTTACATGTGGCCCAAATATGAGATTATCCACACGTATTGACATGAGGAACCAAACTAGTATTGTGGACTTAAGCCACGCATACTTTTCTTACTAACCTCTACTAAATCGATTACTCAAAATTGCAGTGCAACACTTGAAATATAGTTGGAATTTTATCTACAAACATATATGATTCCTCTTTGAATGAAAAAGCCTGCCTGACAGGTAATAATTGTTTCGCATATAGTGCATATAACAACTTCCGAGCGACAAGTATACACAGAAGTAGTTAGTACGTTGCACCACATGAGTCCGCGTCAAGATAAATCGCCGAGAGATTCTACTCTTTTCATCGATTTTTGAGAAATTAATTGATTGAAAAACAAAAAACAAAAAACAAAAGAAAAAAGTAAAATGCTATTTTCGTTTTATTTGTTTCATTGCATGTAACTGGGGAGTGATGGTATGTGGGTTGATCAGTTAATTTTAAAAAATTAATCGGCATGAACATAGACTTCCTTGCCTTGAGGAATATCACCGCATTGAACAATTTTTAAGTGTATGTACTTGTAGATGACATGCCGCATCCATAGCAAAAGCGGACGACAATAGATTAAAATAAAAATGCAAAAAAGAACCCAAAAAAAAAAAAAAGAGAGAAAAAAGAACAACATCCTCCTGTTTAGCATTGTCTACATCAAATCACCGGCTGTGACGCCTAAATTGGCCGGCGATAATTAGACCGTTCCGTCATTGTCACGGGAGAATTGTGGCTGGGGGGATTTGATTGTAATCTTTTTCAAAGGTTCAAAATTACTTTATTTCAATTGAAAATATTAAGATTGAATTAGAAAAGAAGAAATTTTTCACCAATTGTAGTTTTTGCAATTACGCTACTGTTGAACAGTTAATTTCCGCAAAGAACTTGATTAGTCTAATTTCAGTGATTGAAAAATCAACCGTGGTGCCTGCCTTCTTCTCTATCTTTTTCATGTCCTTCATCGTCAATAGAATTAAAATGGTTTACGTACTTTTCCTAGGAAAATTTATGGGTCACCGCAAGCTCTAAGGACCACATGGAAAAGATAAGACGTGTTGCATCTTTGAGTTGAAAAGGTCCTCGGCAGAGACGTATAACCCACGACCATGAAAACTAAAGACCATACGGAAAAGATAAGACGTGTCGCATCTTTGAGTTGAAAAGGTCCTTGGCAGAAACGTATAACCCACGACCATGAAAACTAAAGACCACACCGAAAAGATAAGACGCGTCGCATCTTTGAGTTGAAAAGGTCCTCGGCAGAAACGTATAAGCCACGACCATTGAAAAGTATTTCATAAACCTAGTGCATATATTACACTAAATTTGAATAATTAAATTTCGTGAAGTTCACAATTTGTCAATGGTTTGTATTCAATTTACTATATGAACAACTTCATTTGTATTGTACCTGTGCATGAGGATTTTCTTTTTTTCTTTTTCTATTTTTTTGAAATAAGTGCATGTGGAGTTTGGGTGGTGTCGATATTGGAGGGAAATGGAAGCTGATAGGGTGCTTGGAAGCAAAGGCTAGAGAGGAATGCCCTGCTCAAGGTGAAATCCGCCTTAAACAACCCAAATGGGTTTTCTTCTGTCATGGCACAAGGGTTAAAAAGATATGTATTCAATACTAGCATGATATCTGTGCATTGCTGCACGAATTTAAGACTATATTTTTCGCATTATTCTAAATATTGGGAGTTCACGGATTTTGTAGTCATTGATACGTCAAATTAATAATAAGTTATTTAGAATATTGATTGGCGTTGTCTTGATCACTTTATCAAATTGATCGAAATACCCCTTTAATTGATATTTCTTGCCAAAGAAAATACCTGTATTGGAAATTAACAAAATCAAGTCTTACTTATTAATCTCATCCTTTTTTTGCGAAGCTATATCTGCCCGCATATTTTTCTTTTTATAATGGTGCTATCGCTGATTATTTTTTCTTTGGTTGATTGCTAATAATAATTTTTTTATCATTTTTTGCAATGTAAATTTTATAATATTGGGTATTTTATTTTAGAGAAGTCTTGGGTCAAGTCAACAGCGACGTTTATGGGTTCCCTAGAATTGGCTCCAGCAGACTAGACTTAAGTAACTTCACCCATAATTGTTTCGCGAAGTTGGCACAACCGTGATAGTCACTTGAAAGTAAACTCTGCATATATAAATAAAGAGTACATGACCCTGGTAAGTCTGCACAACGTGAAGCAGTGAAACATATTACACACAAAACAACACATAATTGCCTTATTTTTCCTTCAATGAGTCCAAACAAATACCAATTTATTTGTTTCCTTTTCATCTCTTTTTCTGCGAAGTAATTCCTATGCACTTTTTTTCATTGATTTTCTAGTAATTTTTTTTATCATTTTATAATCTTGACCTTTCTCTTTTGGACAAGTCCTAGGTCAAGTCAACGGCGGCAATAACGTGTTTCGTGGAGTTGGCCCAACCGTGATCATCATTCAAAAGGGAAAGACTCTGCACGTATAAATTAAGGAGATGACCCTCGTATGTTTGCACACGGTGAAGCAGAAGAAACAGATAAACATACAAAACAACATTATAAAGATGAAGTGTCTTTTACTGTGTACGTGGACTTGGGTGTTGCTGGTTTTGATGGGAAGTGGAAGAAGCATGGGGGGGTGCTTGGGAGAAGAGAGGAATGCACTTTTCAAGATTAAGGCGGCCATCCAAACCGGATATGGGTTTCCTTTTTATGATTGGAGTAACGGCCATGGTGATTGTTGCGGCTGGAGAGGCGTGAAGTGTGATAACACCACTTCACGGGTGATACAACTAGATCTTAGCGGTTGGGAAGTGAAAGGGCTCTATATTGATAGGAAACCAGATATGCCTTTATCTATTCACGCCTCTTTATTCCTTCCTCTGGAAGAACTTCAACTGTTGAATTTACATCACAATTTTCTCTCAGGTGGATCTCTCTCTCTCAGTTATTTGATTATTTTTTCTTATTTCAATTATGTTTCTGCGTGATTGTTTACTTTTTGAAAAATGAAAAAACGTCGTACTGTGGTGCTATAGACTATAAAAGTGAATTGAGTGAATTAATTACAAACACTTGATTGCACGAATATTATTATGACTTATTTTCTTCTTTTTTTGTTATAATTATATGCATTTCTTATTTTCTTATATTTATCTGGAAGCATGAACTCGTGCCTAGTAGGAGAAACCAAATGGTTCCAGAATCCCAAGCCACTCTACCCATGTATATAGACACGCAAGAAAATTAGAATACACGTTAGTACTTTCTAGGTCAACCTCTAGTCTATTTAGACAGGGAAAGTCACATTGTGCAAATAAGAGGATGCAACACAAATAGACATAAATAGAAGAAGAATATAGATTACACGTCGATCAAATTTATGTGATTTAATCGATTTGACCTACGTAGACTCAGAATGAGTAGCAAAAGATTATGTTACAAGTCAAGTAATATAATAGAGATGAGATCAATGCTTTTTCCACTCTCTCTTTTGTTTTGCACCCTCTACATTAGTGTTTGGATCATGTTATCCCTGGTGAGCCTCCCTCGCTTTCAGATTATATCCACACTCAAATAATTAAAATGGGTCCCAATTTTTGTACGCTC